>VWZT01004465.1:23684-34739 GCA_013397055.1 Pachycephala philippinensis | reverse complement strand
AGGAACGGCGGGGGCAGGGCAGCCGCGGCCCGGCTCCCAGCGGGGCAGGGAAAGGCGGGCTTGGGATCCCTCGGGGTCCCCCTGAGGCACCCGAGCAGACGGTGAGAAAGGTCCCTCTTTTTGGTGAGGTAGGGTGTTAAATAGAGTCCCGGTGCAACAGCCCCTCCAGCGAGCAAGCTCCACTCACAGCTGAAGGAAGGTGGCAGAAGGCAGGCGCCCGCAACAGTGACGAATTCCCTCCACCACGAGGGCAGCTTCTCTCTCCTCTGAAAGCTGGGAGAACAAGAGACCGAGGGGCTGTACCCAGCCCCTTTTTGCCAGTTCAAATCTCACAGCATCTCCGCCCTAGACGAGAAAAACCCAGGAAAAAGGGGGAAGCCAGCTGGACTCCTTCCACTCTGGCCAGGTCTTTTATCTCTCTTAAGCACCCAGTAATTTGTGTCGTAGCAACCAAGTATGGGGAAAATTCTTCAAGAGAAAAAGAAAAACAAAAGAGGAACTCCTAAAACCGCAACACTTGAAAATTTTGTTTCTCAGATGGAAAAATGTAAGGCCTAAACTTGTCTTCTCAGAAAGCAAAGACATTTTCCAATGCAGGGTAGAAGCAAGTTTCAGTCATGAGACTTCCATGGGAGATGTATCCTGGTGGAGGGAGCCAGGCTGTACTTCAGACTCTTCTGAAGTAGCTGTGAGATCCTCATGACCTCCCCATGAACTGCGTCCACCTGCCCTGCACAATGATAAAGGGTGTGTCTCATCAATGTACTGGTATCTGCATTTTTTACAGACAATATGACACATTCTCTGGTGATGGAACCTTTGCATGGAAATCTTTGTTTCATGAGCTGCCGCAGCACTGCAGTTCCAGGAGCACATCTGAGTGTGCAAAACTAGTCTGCTAGAGAAGACCAAGAGCTTGGCCATCACTGG
Source organism: Pachycephala philippinensis (assembly GCA_013397055.1). Taxonomy (NCBI): domain Eukaryota; kingdom Metazoa; phylum Chordata; class Aves; order Passeriformes; genus Pachycephala; species Pachycephala philippinensis. The sequence goes on along the minus strand of VWZT01004465.1, from coordinate 33,809 downwards.
GTTAGGAGCAGATCTAACTTAAAATGGGCTTTCTTCTGTTTGCAGGAAGCATCTACTGCTTGTGCTTCCACAAGCTCTTAAAGCACGCTCTAGGGAGACTGATGGGAAAACACTATGCAACTGATTAGAAACCCCAGTTGTTTCTTTATTCAGTCACATCTTGTTTTGACAGTAAAGGTTTGTGAGTGCTTCCACTATTCCCTCTCCAAATTTTTAAGCCATAATGCGCCAGGGCACTGCTGCAGAGCAGGGGCTGTGGGAGTTACTGTGCTTCAGGTGCTGAGTACCAGGTCCCACAGTGAGCTGCTGTAGAGCTGGAAGGGTCTGGCCATTTCTGATACTTTAATTCGTGAGGACTTCTCTGTGCTCCTGTCAAAAGTGTAAATCACTTGGGTGATGCTATAGGCTTGGCAGCCATCATCTACTGCGGCTGCTTGGCATCTGTGGGAAAGCAGTTCTAGAAGTGATCTCTTGGGAAGTGGCAGCAAAAAATAGCTCATAAAAAACCCTGAGCAGTATGGAAGAGACACAGAACAAGGCCCGTGTACTCCTCAGCAGGAGTCCTTTGTGAAGCCTAATAGTGTTGGCAAGGTGGGCTCCTGAAATGTTTGACTTAGGTAAAATGCAGCTATTCCCTCTGGAGAAGTGAACTGGCACAATTCTTTCGGGTTGGAATAAGTCTGAATCGCTCCTTTGTGTTCAGAGCAGGCACTTCTGAGGCCCATGTTTCAGATCAGAGTGAAAACCCCCTGATATGTCTCACTTTATAAGTTGCTTTTATTCAGCTGAGAATGCAACACCAACCATGGTGAAAATTATACCTTCTTCGCTGGGAGGCGGGGGAGCAGAGGGAGAGATGTGCTGCTGGTGTGGAGATACTGTTGAAAAGTTTGTCACAATTGCCAAAAAGCATGAGTTATTTTCTTCAGTTATACTTTTTTGCTTCTTTCTGTCAAATTCAAAATATTCTGTCTCCCTTGCAGCCAACAGACTCAAACACTGGAAAAAATGAGCTCCCTGGGGTCCCTAAGGAGAGGCTGCTGTATTTAGCTGCTCATCATAGCGCATTTCTGTGCTGTGGGTGCAAGGAGGGGTGGCAGGTTCTGCACCCACACTGGGTTCTGAAAGCCGTTCAGCATTCCTGTCTCTGCTTGCCATGGCTCCCACCTGAAGTTTTGCATCCCACTCCATTTCTAGAAGCCTGATCAGTAGATTGTGGTTTCTGCATGCGGCAGTAATAATACAAATAGAGGGAGGGTGTTTTCACCATGAGCAGGAAGTTGTGCATGGTAGGTGGATAGAGAATGAAACCATTGCCTGTTTTCACAATGTAAAAATAAGGAGAGGTGATGTGGAATCAATGGCTCTATTGGTAGGGTCCTAAAACTATATAAAAAGTGTTGATGTCTAATTTAGTGCCACAGTTGGTGAAGGATACAACTGTTGGTAGAGTAGTGGTGCAGAGATAGCAGCTCAGGTGCAAACCAGAGGAAACCTTTTGTGGGAATCAGGGTAAATGTGTTTTCCACATTTCAGCCCATTCTGTAGCAGAGGCTGGGTAGGTGCATTTCTGGAGATCCCTCTTTTGCTTCCTTGGAGACAGATGGACACATCTGATGGCAGTTTTCCATGACCCACCTGTCTTCAAGATGTGATTTTAAAATCATCATCATCAAAATTATCACAGTATCACCTTTCAGCTGTGTCGCCCAATAGTCACCTGAGCACAAAGCTCTTTCCACCTTTAAGCAATTAGTTTTCCTCCATGTTGGAGCAGCTAAAGACCAAACTCAGCCATACCCCAGCTGTAGCACCTGTGGATTGTGGTCTGGCCTGCACAACTTCCTGGCCTCCTTGTTGGCTCCCATGGGTGGGTGAGGATGCTCTCAGGTTTGTGTGTGCCAGGGAAATGACTTGGGAGCGGCTGGTTGGGATGCGACTTCTTTGCTTTCCCATTCCAACAGCCTTTTTTTATTTCTTCCTCTTCCAGGGACCAGAAGGGAAACCAGGAAAACAGGGGGAAAAGGGCAAGCCTGGTCAGAAGGTAGGAACATCTCTCTTTGATAACATCACCTCCTCTAGTTCTCCCTTTTGTTATTCATCTCTGATCTTTTCTTGCAGAAGTTTTGTCCTACACTGATGTCAGTGCCTTTGCTCTGCAGGGCAGCAAAGGCTACCAGGGGCAGCTCGGCGAGATGGGATCCCCAGGGAAGCAGGGGCTGAAGGGGAACCAAGGCCCTAAAGGATCCCGAGGTACCCTGGGACCGATGGTGAGAAGAGCTCTGCAAATGGTTGAACACAACACGCAGAAACCTGACTGGCAGTGGTGGGCATGGGCCTAAATGGAGCAGAGAGCCCAGCAGAGGCTTCAGGGCACTAAAAGGGAAATGCTGTTAGATGGGTTTAATTGGCCAAAACATCTTAACCCTTGTTCCAAGCAGCACAGGAGAGAGTCCCTAAGGGTGGTTGAGTTGGTGCCCCGTGAGCCCAGCTCACTTTGTATCGTGGCAGTTCTTCACAACTCCCCAGATCAGCTGAAATTGCTGAAATATTGGGGATTTTTCCTCAGCTGAGTGAGCTGAAAAGCTATTTTTTGCTAAGATCTTCCTCTTTGAAACTGCACACTCATGGCAAGAGCTGCTTCCAAGTTGAGCTGTGTTGTTATAAGGAACTCTGCCTTGGACTTCTGCCCTGTTTCTACACCCACTCTTGATCTACTTATCTAAAACACTTGGAGCAACGAGAAATACAGCATGGGAAGGGGTTTGAACAGCGGACTGAAGGTGAGGCTTCCAGAGAGAACAGCTGTAGTATGGCAGAGGGGAGAAAGTTGATTTGCTTTAGGCACAAGAGATAAACGCATTGGGACAGCAATGGTAAGTAAAAGTACCTCCTTGTGCATTGCAGGCTGGTAAGGAAACTTCTTGCACTCTGTTTGATAGAACTTAGTGCAAAATCAGGAGTTATTTATGAACTAGGAATAGTGGTGATATTTCAGAACAGTAGCAAATGAGTGATGGAATGATGGTTCTGCTGATAGTGTTTTCCTGCACTAAAAATTATGGCCTCACCATAAATCGTCCCTTAATAGTCTTTGGTAAAGCCTCCATGGATTATTTCACAAGGAAGCAAAGCAATATCTGAGCAACAGTCTATTGGAGTGGACATGTCTTGTGGAAAGGGCTTTATTCCGTGCTAAATGGGATTATATTGAAATTTTGTGACTCGCTTTAATCTGATGATCTGATTTAAACCGTTTTGTTCACTCTGCTAAAGATGTGATTAATAGCTCTTGCAGTGCCTTCATCACAATCCAGAAAACTCCTTTCTCTGTCTGAGAACCCACACCAGAAGATTTCCACCCAACAGTTTAGGATTAGGTCATGCCCAAGCATGGTCTCACTGGTGGACTTCCTAGGACAACACTAATTTGGATATAGAGACGTGCACGAGTGCAGATGAAGAGCACACAAATGCAGCCATTTCTGATAGCAAATCTGAGTGAGGTGGGGAATCTATTGCTGCAAGCTGGCAAAGGCACAGAATGGCCTCCTGGCACCCCTCTCCATGTGTAAGAGGTTAAAGCCAAGCAAAAGCCCATCAGGTGGCTGCAGCAGAGCTCACTGGTGGCCAGAAGAAGGACTGGCCACACTCCCACATGGTGCCAAGATTTGCTTTGCATAGCCCAGTGCATCTTCCTCTTGCGCTAACACCATGGGCTGCTCTCTCAGTCCCTCTGTGTTTGCCTCTCCAGGGAGCTCCAGGAAGGATGGGTGCTCAAGGGGATCCAGGCTTAAAGGGTTACCAGGTAAGGGTTTTATTTTCATCTCCCAGCTTTTATCTGTTCTTAAATGCAACAAAATTGCCACTCCAGGATGCAAATTGTTCTTAAACAATTATTTATTTCTGATCTCGAGTTTAGTTCTTTGTCAAATCTCCATTTACACCACCTGCATTTGGTTCATCTCTGCCATGACCCATGTGTCCCTCCAAAGCTGGCATGCACCACCCAGGGCTTGCGAGATCTGGCAGAGAACCAGGGAGGACTTTCAGTCCTGCAGCTCTTTTCTGCCTCCTCACATGCTATCTGCTCTCCACAGGGACATGCAGGACCTCCGGGGCCAGTTGGACCACCAGGGCCAAAGGGGGAAAAGGTAAGTTCAGGGGGTGTGGCCATCTCATTTCCCTTTGAATGAGATAATTGTCCCACTACTGTAACTCACATGCATCTTGCACTCTCCTCACCCTGTGGCAGAGGCAGAGGTGCCTCCTCAACCACATAGCCACTTACATAACCCCTCAAAGCTAGAGCCTTGCCTCTGCCAGTCAGTGCCAGGACATCTGTGCCACCAGCATGTGCTTCCCAGACACCACGTGCCCTTGTGCCAGAGGCTGACCTAGCCAGCATGAGCCCTGAGGATGTGTTTTTCCTGCATCCTCAGGAATGTGGCTCAATCCCCAGGCCAAAAGAGATCAGACTCGTAGCCTTCTGTGATCAGGTCAGAAGAACTCCCTGCACAAATGAGCTGATCTTCAGCTGCTGGCATTTCTCCTCTGCATGGCCCTTGCTCCATGTTCCTCGTCCCCCACCTTTCGACAGCCCCCTGGCCGCAGCTGCCCTGACTCAGAGCCCTCTTTCCGCGGTGGCTTTTCCCTGGTGTTTTCCCCCTTTTGCTGAGTCAGCACAGCCATAACCAGTTCAGGCTGGAGCAGTGACTCACTCTTTAATGGTTTCCTGTCGGCTCTGCCGGCTGCTTGGCACTCCCAGAGTTGATGGAGTCCTTCACATGCCTTCGGCAGTGATGCTCCCTCCCTCCTGAGATCTCTCTGCAGAAGGCTCTGGGGAGAACTCTTTGTGACCTTCCAGTACTTAAAGGGGGCTTATCTAAAAGGGGGGAGCGACTTCCTACAATGGACAGATAGTGATAGGACAAGGGGGGATGCTTTTAAAACAAAAGTGTAAAGATTTTGGTTAGATGTCAGGAAGTTCTCTACTCAGAGGACGCTAAAGCACTGGCACAGGTCTGGGCTGCCCCGTCTCTGGAAGTGTCCAAGGCCAGGTTGGATGGGGCTTGGAGCAACCTGGTCTAGTGGAAGGTGTCCCTGCCTGTGGCAGGGGGTGGAACGAGATGGGCTTTAAGGTCCATTCCAACCCAAACCATTCTGTGATTCTCCCTTGGTGTGGGAAGGGAAGTGATGGTGATAGGGACTGGTCAGTCGTGAGGTCCCCATGAAGAGGAGAGATGCATGAACTCTTTTTACCCATTTTCTAGTCCCCAGCACCAAGAGAGCATTCACCTTTGCCTCTGCACACAAGTGGGAGGACAGCTGTAGTGGAGACAGGAGCTTCGTTGCTTACAAAATGAGTTTATAAGGACTTGCCATTGCTGGGGCTTTGAATGGATCCCTTCAGCTCAGGCTCCTGGTGGCAGGACACCCTGTTCACACCATGCTCTGCCTGGAGATTCCCCGTGCAGCCAGGAATCACTGGGACAGGGCAAGCTGTTGTGCTCCACTAAAACATTCACATGCCTCAGAAATTTTGCTTTGGGGGTGAACAATGGTCCTTGTGCTTTTTCTCTCATTTCCTGCTGCTGAAACACATCCATGGAGGAACAGCTGGTGATGTTCCAGCGGCTCCATATCTCCATCGCTGCCTTGCTGAACTTCCTGGCAAGTGTTAGACAAGCACAACCAGCCCAGGATGATGTGAGAGCTCATGACCAAGCACATTGTCAGCTCAGAACCTGCCCAGGGGTTTCTTACAATTCCACTGTTGAATCTTGAGCACCCTGGCAAAAGGTTGTGAGTCATGACTAGCAAAAGTAAGGTCAGCCATTGAGCCTGCAGATATATATGTCTATTGCTTGAATTGCAGCTGTTGTTTTATTTGAAAACATTTAAAGCTGCCATCTTGAAAGCTCCCATAATTTCAGTAGCAAATGATCCCCAAATTATTCATCTGAAGCGCTCAGTGGAGCATTTTGCCCTTCACCAACAAGATATTCCTCTGCAAAAGGACACTAGAAGAGCACTCCCTGAGTGGATCTGGTGTCAAAAGAGCACAGCAGTATTATGATAAATTAATTCTACATGCAAGTGTCCAAGCTGAAGCCTGATGAAGACGCCAAAGCATCCAATGCACCCTGCTAAGAGTAGTCAGCTCTGTTAATGACCACTGACAGCTGGATCTCCTCACTCATGTTCTCCTGGAAGGCCAGTGGGTCTGTTGACATCTCACTGGGGAGCAGAAGGAGGAGATGCTGAGCCAGGAGAGCACAAAATTATGTGCTGAGCCTCCAGCATCACTTTCTGCAGCATCCAGGTGCTCCACAATATCTTGCATCTAAGTTTTCCTGTCCACCCTCCCTCATCTCCTAAGAGTTGCCTGGATCCCAGCCTAAAGACAGATAGACTCCTTCCCTCCAGACATCTCTAACCTCTCACAAGTGTCTGAACACAAAAATGGAAGCCTGGAAGTGAGAAATAAAGAGAAAATGGAAACAGGACCATGAGTACTCTGTGAGCTTTAAGTAACATGGTAAATGGAGCTGTGCTGAAGGAGGAGGATATAATGGTGGGGAAGATCTTCCCTTTTCCAGAGTAGAAAGCAGTTTGGAGAGAGGCACTGCTGTGGAATCCTGCTCCTTTGTGCCATCCCAGCCAGCTACTCCATCACATTCCATACATTTGCAGCTCCTCAAAGAGGCCTTGCTCAGAGCAGATGCCTGCTCTTGGCAGCTGCTTAAAGCAGTCCAGATGGAATCCTTTTAAAAATTACAAACTGGTGTATCTCGCTTTGGGACAGGAGCCAACAACAACAAGCCTTCCCTTCTTCTCCATGCATTTTCCATTTGTATCCTAACATGTTTACTTTGCTGCCCTTTACCCTAACTTTTTTCACTGCAACTTTCCAAAGAATTAGCGCAGACCTTTCATCTCTGTCTCAAGCAGCTGAGGCACCAGGAAGTTCTGGAGGAGCTCGGTTTCACAGTCCTAGAGCTGGCCAGGCTGCAGAGTTTTCTCAGGTAGGAGACAGAGAATAAGGTGGGACTTAGCCTCAAGAGGAATGGGGAGAAAGTCTGTGAGTCTTGATGCTCTTCAAGGGTCTCCAGAATTATGAGCTTTCTCTGAGTTCATCACACTCAGCTCCCAAGTGGCAAAGGTGTGCAAATCCTGCTTGGGAAGAAGCAATCAGTGCCAAGACTTCTGCATAGTAACAGACACACTGAGATGATTTTTTTCCCTGAGAGCTGAGAAATGGTGGCTTTGTTTCCCTTCTAGTCAACATTCCTTAGATGATGGCTAGAAAGCAAATCAGTTGCCTGGTATTCTGCTGCTGGCTTCCAGCGGCAAGTTCAGTAGTGCTGGAAACCATCGGCAGAGCCTGTGAACCTTTGCTTCCCCTCCTTTCTTCTCTGCCACCCAAGTTTCTCTCAGAGGCAGGCTCACCAAGAAATTTCCCAAGTGTCCTTACTATCAGCAGCTGCAACTCCAACAGGAGAGTAGCCCAGAGAGAACATCAAAGAGAGTTGTAAATAGACCAGAAGGGGCTGGTGCAACCACTGAGAATTACAGACGTCTGTGAAAAACTTGGCTCTGCAATCTTTGGAGATTTGGATGTTCAAGGCTCTTGGAGCACCCCAAGCACCCCAAATATAGCAGCTCCACTGTGCCAGAACCCCCCAGACTCCCTTTCTCCAGTAGTGCAGCATCAAAGGAACTCCGAGACATGTTCATCCTAAGGAGCCAAAGTGCCAGAGACTGCTATGGAGTAGTCAAAAACTGGAGGAGCTGGAATATAGCATTCTTCCATGGGGAGCAAAGAAACAACTATCTCTGAGCTAGACTCCAGAGAAAACAGGACACCGTGGCCCTGAGTGACTTTCACAACAGAATTTGAAAGGATAGTGTCTCTGTTAAGTCTTAAGGGATCTCTCTGTGGATGTTTTGAAGAGACCTCAGTCATAAATAAGCCAGGTGATGTTATCTACCAGCCAAACCATGAGCTCTGAGCTTGTGCTGTGGAGCATCCCAGCAAGGAAAGGAGTGTGTAAGAGGCTGTCTCACGTGGCTGATTGTAAAATGAGCCCACAATGGTGGCACACAACTAGGGAGCCCATCCAGACCACCCGTGTTCCCACAACAGCTCAGACAGGACTCACAAAGTGTGGGGAAATGCTTAATTAAAGAGTTTGGTTGAACTGTCAGCAATAAAATTCAGAGGCAGAGAGCTATTTCCCATATTGTCGCAATTACATCCTGCTTGCTTAGTTTTAGGAATTGTTGAAAACAACCCTTTGTACCTGGCTACTTAGGGAGGAGAGTTGGACCAGGCAGAAACAACCACCAGAAATTAGGAAAGCAATGTGAAGAGTCAGTGAAACAAACAACAACAAAAAAATTTAGTCTTTCTTAGGATGAAAAAGGAGTAAATTCAACAGAGGCTTTGACTTCTCATGATATGGAAGGACTGGATTAGGTCTGTACAGAAGCATCTGCTGTAAAATCTACTGTTTATATTAATACTAACATTTTATTCACAGGGAGAACAAGGTGATGATGGAAAGGTAGAAGGTCCACAGGGACCACCTGGAGACAGAGTAAGATGTTAAATCCCTTCTCTAATCAATCCTGGACTGATTTTTGTGGGTGGATTAGTTGGGTTGCTGCTGTACTTGTAGAACATGCACAAGCCATTTAGATATTGCAGATGACAGCTTGTTTACATCCACCTCAGGTCTTTGTTGTGCTCTTGTAGGGCCCCGTTGGTGACAGAGGTGACCGAGGGGAGCCTGGAGACACTGGTTATCCTGTGAGTCTTATTCCAAATGCATAATTCAGAAATGTTTGCCTTGGGGAAGTGCTCCCAGTCCACATCAGCCCACAGAATTGCCCAGCAGTCCCAGTTCATAACATGCTGATGTCCCTGGTCAGCTGCTGCACATGGGTACGATTCAGACAAGGAACAATTAAACTGTGTTTACCTAAAGCAGTAAAAACATTGCTGAAGGCAAAAAAGTCAGCACCTCACCCTGTCCTGCACCTGCCTGAGTGAGGCTAAAAGAATGAGCATTTCAGCACAGGTCTCTGTGATTATCAAGGAGACACCCTGGGCAAGGTGTGAGCAAAAGAGTCCATGTCAGTGCTGGACAAATTTCAAGACTGATGTGCCTGTGGCTGTAGATTCTTACATGGGAAGATCTGTTAACTTTACGATTCAGAGGCTTCCAAAATCTTTGCAAGATTTCTCTCAAAAGCAAGACCAGGGCTATGAATTATCCTGTTGTGTTCCTTATGCCCTCTTTGCAGGACACTTCCAGCTCGTTGGGGCTGATCTGCAAAGGTGTCATGAATTAAGTGTTGCCTCCATTCAAAAGTACCTGGTCGGAGTGACCCATTACAGTAATTTACAGAAGATTTTGAATTCATCAGAGTAGCAGCGCTGCTGCCTAATTTTCTAGGACAGCTGTCTCCAGCTGTTCACTTCCATTAATGTTGTGTGTATTTTGGGATGCATTAGAACACCTTCTTTGCTGCTTAGATGGTGATGAGCAGTTCGTCTTTCCACAGCATATCCACAGGAGCATGGGCACTACCCACAACTTCACCATTTCTGTATCAGCAGAATGCAGACACGTGTGTCTTCTTCTGCCCCTTAAATCACATTACATTCATTTTTCTTTCTCATTGCCACAAAAGAATAAAGACATGTTCCCTCTCTGCTTTTTTATTTAAGGGTCAAGAAGGGCTTGATGGAGAAAGAGGAAAACCTGGACAGCAAGGCTTACCAGTAAGAGATGCTGCTTTATTGTAAGCTACCCAATGCCCCAGGAATGGGAAAAACAGGGAGGTGGGAAGGGCTGCAGTAGGAGTGTGTGGTGAGCTGTGAAATGTGGGCATTTCCATCAGCCAGGCCTATGGAATGGGCATTTTGAGCCACATTTGAGACTAATAAATATGGGTGTGTCTTGGTTTAAAAGACAGGTATCTATCAAAGGGAGGCAGAAGCCCGCTCTGGAATGGGTAATGTAACCCCCGTCCCCCCAAAGAATTATTATAAATTTGAAATTGAGGGGCTTTCAGGCACAGACATATAAAAGATAAGAATAACAGTTCTTTTAC
>VWZT01004465.1:10479-23455 GCA_013397055.1 Pachycephala philippinensis | reverse complement strand
CAGCTGCTGGTAATAGAATACAGCTATGTTGTAACCTAGGACAGGGTGCCATAACAGGGAGCACTCCCAGTGTCTGTTTCCAAAACCATCCTTTCTGAATGGTCCATAAGGGACTCGAAATCTTAGGAGATGGGTGGTGGAAGATGACAATGACAGTGGAAGGGTCTGCTTGGAAGTGATCCTTTTGATGTCCTGCAAGTCCAGTGTGAGGTGAGACCATATTATTCTGCTTGCAAGTTGTTTCCTCTCAAACCAGTGAAAGACTTTGTGAAAGACTAAATTAAATCCAGATTTAAGGGAAGGACATTTTATTCCATTGTTACATACAGTAGCATCTAATCTTTATACGTGACTATTGCGAGTGCAGCAGCACATTAAATGTAGTTCCTATTGGGAAATAAAGTTGAATCTATTCACACTCTTTGTAAGGATGCTAGGAAGAACAACAGATTCTATTTTGGGGTTAAAATGGTAGTGCTCTGTTACATGGCCCAGAAATGAGTAGAGTTGCTGCATTCCCCAGTGGATGTAGTTTCTTGGAGGGGGTGGTAGCCCTCAGATGATTCAGATGGAAGCAGGAGCTTTGGATTGTCTTTAGTAAAGGTCCATAAGGAACGTGGCTCAAAAACAAGCTGAAGAAGGATAGCTCTGCAGGGAGTCCTTCCTTACCATTTATTTGATGTTAATCCAGAAATTGCCACTGACACATATACAGACCAAAAAACCCAACCTGGCTGGCCAGGAGAAAAGACTGAGATGAGTGTGATGGGGAAGAGACCAGCAAGAGAGCAGTGAAATACCCTGTCTGCTTTACTCCATAAGCAGTTTTCTAACACCTGACCCCCAGGTGAAACCAAGGCAAGGGCTGCAGTGTGCAAAAGGGAAGTGGTACCAGCAGTCACTGTGTAAACTACTCATTCTGCACAGAGTTTCTGCACACAGGCTCCTTCCTGCCCGCTTCTCAGCACTGCTCTCCAGACACCATCTGGAATTTCGTGAATGATTTCCACAAATACAGTTACCACCCAAGTGAGGGGCAGAATTGCTTCTTCTCCAATTGACACCCTGTTAAATGCTCTCTGGAGACGGTTCCTTGCTCCTTTGTCCCCAGGGGCCTGTCTGAGTACAGGCTGTTTTCCTGAATTTATTCCATACAGTCACCATTGTTAGGGCACAAAAAATGCTGTTCTTTGTACTTCATGCAAGATACTGCCAGAAGAGAATTTTAAGCAGATTTTTCTTGCTTATGTTTTGTAGGGGGATCCTGGATCACCAGGCAAGCCAGGAGCAAAGGGATCGAAAGGTGATGTGGTATGTTTCAGCAGGGTGGATTTATAGTGTCCCGAGTTTAAAGAAAATGTCTAATTAAGAGGACTCTCATGGTTTTGCCCAGCATGTGGGATTTTTGCCTATGGTCTATGCCTTGAAAGGCTGTGGGGATCCTTGTGGGAGGGCTGTAAATATTTGGGTGTCCAAGCCAAATGGTTTGTTGGCTTTGTGGTGCTGGAGAAGATCAAGACAATTCCAGCTCCAGCATGACGGGTGACTCTTGGGCAGGTCTTTAGTCCCTGCCATGGGTTGTGTCTCTTTCCGATGCCCTGTTTGTGCCGTCTCCAGCCACAGCTGGCTCATCCATCCCCAAGGAGGGCTGAGCCAGGCAAGTGTCTCTCCCTTTCATTTGAACCATAAACTTTTCTGGCTTGAAACTTTCTGGGTCTGGAGTCCATTTATCCATGGAGTTGTTTCTTGGAACAATCCCTCTAACTTCTTGTCATAATTGAGCAAGAAAACCCAGGACACATGGGTCCTTCAGGGTTCATTGGGGCACTTCATACCTACTCCTACCTTCACATCTGGCTGTAATGATAGCTTGCTAATTATTCTCACAGACCAGGGACTTTATTTTCTACAACGTAAGTATGTGACCTCAATACTCAGCAAATTCCTGCTCTCTCCTGGCAGATGTCAGGGTTTTTAATCTGACCCTGCTGGGGGTAATGCCAGAAGATAGTTTTAGGTCTTCTTGGCAAGAAGTGTACCAGGTGATAAATAAATTCTGCCCATCGATGGACAATCTGGAACTGCCTGTGGGTCTAATGAATGGCAGGGAAAGCACCCCCAGGAATATTTCTTCCATGCAGCTGGCCAGTCTGGTCCTCTGCAGATGGAGAAACAATGCACAGAAAATGAGTTCTTCAATTTAAAAGTGCTTTAGTACAGTACCTCACTAAGAGAGCCCTAGTGAAGGTGATGAGGCTAAGTTTTCCATTCATTCTGCACAAATGAATCCTTTTTACAGCTAATAAACCTCAGGAGTATTTCTTTTATGTCTTTATTCACAAAGCAGCATTGCAAATTTCAGACAGAAGACACCCTTTTTAATTTCCATTAGCTTTCCAAAATAAAGGGAGCTGGTTCTCAGGGAGAAGCTCCTCTGAATACCCTCAGAAGACTCACTGGATCCTGGGTTTGCTGTCAATGAACTGATGGAGGACTCGGGTTTTTAGCATCTTATTCTAATGTTTGCCAGTGTACCAAGTCCTGCCTCGAGTTCATCCTGCTTTATTTGTCCTCATCTGCTCTGTATTAGGAAAAATGTAGGTCCTTGCCTTCTGGCTGTTCATTCCTGCCCTAGAACTCTCAAGACACACGAAGAATCACTTGTAATAAAACCAAATAGCAGTTCATTCCCCAGTGCTGGACTTTATAAATCTCGCTTGTATAAAACTCTTCCCAATCATTATCCAAAAGCACATCCTGAAGTTGCAGTCCCAAGTGGAGCTGTGCTAGAACTGCTGCAATTTTAGATGTCTTTCTTTTTTTCACTTGCAGGGTCAAAAAGGAAAGCAAGGAGCACAGGGCAGTGCAGGGAGCAGAGGCTCACCGGTAGGTGAAAATTCAGTTTTCTGCCCCAGGAAATGCTGTCTGGGAGCTCCTTCTCTAACACCTTTGTGATTTTAGGGCATCTTTGGGCTACCAGGTCCTCGAGGAGTGGTGGGAAGGCAGGGTCAAGAGGGTGCCCCTGGAGTGGACGGAGTGCCCGGAAAGGATGGCATGCCTGGGATGCTGGTAAGCTTCAACTGTAACCTTGTGGCACCGATAGCAAACACAATGTTGGAGCTGGAAAACAAAAAGGTAGCACAGGAGAAATTATATGATCCAGCTATGGATATTCCAGTTTACATGTACCCAGAGTGGATCTTCTTCACATCTCACTTGCACATAGGGGCAGCAGCTGCCTTTGCATGACCAGATCTGTAAATAAAATGGGTTTTGTAGCCTGACAGACACTCACATGCACAGAACTCTGTCCACATCTGCAAACCCACCTCTGCAAACCTGTCCCCCTCTTGCTGAGGGCAGAATCCCACCACTCCCCTGTCCCCCCCCAGCAGCCGTGCAGAAGAAGAAAGGGTTTTGTATCATAACCTCTTCTGTGTTTCTCTTCTAGGGAGAGCAGGGTGATGATGGGGACGAAGGTGTGACCGGGATGTCAGGCAAGAGAGGGAACCCTGGTGTGCCAGGACTCCCAGGGGCACAGGGACCACCAGGATTCAAAGTGAGTTTCTGACTCCCTAAGATGCTGCTGTGAGAGATCCAGTTTGTGAGCCTGATGCCTCTGAGCTTGAACTCTCCAAGGTCTAACATAGACTCAGTTCCTGCTGCCATCTTTCACTTAGCTGGAGGCTCTGTAGATCTTTCTTCTCATCCATCCATCCCTCCATCCATTTTCCTGATGTACACAGCAAATGCATGTCCCAGAGACCTTTCCTCTGCTACCAAAGGAGCTCAGGAGCCTGCAGACACACATACTCACACTACAAACACTTTTTGTCTTTTATCATTAGAACCCTGTCTAGAAAAAACATGGAGAAGTTGCAGAGGAACTGCTACAGCCCACCTGTAGGATGTCCAGAACGGACAAACCCATGGGAGATTCAAGTGTTCTAGCTGCTCTGCAACGCATGAACTGCTGGAGGGAAATTTGTGCTGCATGGTTTTTAGCATATTTACTGGATTAGAATGATTGGAGCGAGGATGGGCTTGGACATTGCACTGGGTGGAAACAGGGACAAGCTGCTTGTGTGACCTTGGGGTTTCTTCCTGGTCCTTGCACTGATTCAGGCTCATCACAGGATCTAAACTGGACCCACAGCAATTCAGTCATTTGTAGAAAGACTCTGTAAATAGGAAGACTCCAGCTGGGTTTGGAGAAGCTCTGGTGTCTGATTTAAATTAGGGCTCCACAGCACATCGCCCTTGATCTGTCACTTGCTGCCCTCCAGCTGCCTTGGGCAGTACAACAGGAGGTGACTGACAGACTCTGTGTCCTTGTCACACACTCACACCCTACCTCCAGGGGAATTTCTTGCCCTTTTTCCAGCTGTTCCACCATCCTAGGCTCTCCCTGCCTTTGTTCCTCTCTCCCAGGCTGCCCCAGACTGAGTAGCTGGAGCTCGTGCTGCTCCTGGCACTTGGCAAGGGGAAGAGGTGGGGAGCAAAGTGTGGTGCTGGGTGGCAGAAGCCCCTCTCTGGATTGAAGTTGTAGAGTTAATGCAGGAGAAAATGTTGGCTTTGCAGCCTCTGGACTGAAGTCCTGCTCTTGGCATGCCTTCAGCATTTTCCATTAATTAATCATCAATTGCCAGCCTGTTGGGGGAAGAGATTATGGGAAGCTGCAGGGCAGGACAAAGAATGTAGGAAGTGCAAAGAGAAGACATTTGATCCCCTTTCTCTCCTTATCCCCATGCAGGTGGGACAGCCCTGCTGAGGCTCCTGCTCTGTGGGCAGCCCAGGAGGGGACACAGCCATGCCCACCTTGGTCTCACCCTGTGCATCCTGAACATCCTGCCTTAGCAGACCTGGGGCATCCGCTGATGGAACCACATTCCTTATCCCAATGAGCCATCTTTTCCAGCTTTCCATCTATGGCTATTTCAGCTGAGTGCTCTTATATTTAGCTCCTGTCCTTTGGACTTACTTGATTTCTGTTATTTTTAGGGTGAAAGAGGATTGCCTGGACTGACTGGCCAAACAGGAAAGCGAGGATCACCAGGAGGAATGGGCCTTCCAGGGAGCCCTGGCGATCCAGGACCCAAAGGACAGCTGGTTAGTGGTGATGGAGCTGATAAGAGCTGACCCCAGGCTTCTCCTGCAGGAGAGGGTGTGGGTCCACAGGACTGGACAGCAGGGTGATCCCTGGGAGGGTCTTTACAGAGGAGCCCATATCCAGCTTGAGCATGATTCTGGGAGAGAGATTAGGACTGAATCAAAAGAAGGCACAGGATTGCCCAAACTGCCTCAACTAAACTACACTTGTTTGGCTACTTAAATAAAACCTTGTGCTGACAGTTTTCAGGCTGAAAGGTAGTAACCAACACCACCATATATCATTTTATCATTGATCATGGATCAATCTCACAGATCATTTTGTCTGTCACACAAGTGACGCATTCATTTGCCCCATATTGTCACTGCCTGATTCGCTGCAGGACTAGTGACTGTGTCCCTTTGGCTGAGATGACTCCATGACATTTATACCCTTCTGACTTCCCATGTGCTTTTGCCTGAAATTCCTCTAGAAAGAAGGCTTGGTTGATTCTCCTGATGCAGGAAAGACGTTAGTCCTCTGTTAGTAGCAGTTTTCCTTTCCAGGACCCATAAATGGACAGTTAAATCAATTTGTATCCTTGGAAAGTTTCTTATGCTCCACAGAGTCCAACCAAGCCCTTTCTTGGCAAGCAGTTTCTCACTGTCATGGCAGGGAAAACTTCCTAACAGTGAGGTTTCTAGGCTGATGCGGGAACAACCTTGTAATAAAGTGGGTGGAAGCCCCATCACTTGGGTCATTTACAACTGAGTGAACAAACCATTGTAATTCACCCCAAAAAGCACAATCAGAATGGGTGACACAGTCCTGCCAAGAGGCCAAACAAGCCTTGTCTATCTCTAATGTTCCTAACACTGGAGAAGAATCATCTGGTGAAGGTTTCTGACCCCTTCTTTTTTAAAAAAAGTTGAATCTTCTTGAATTTTGACATCTGAGAAGCCCAAAAATATCAAAGGATGACCATCTCAAACATGGTGAAAGGAGGATGTTTACATAAGGACATGCTACCCAGAGTGGGTTTTTTATTCTCAGAGTGCATGCTATGTGCTGATTCAAGCTGGATGGCCTTTCAACTATTTTATTATTATTTTTCTTATGAAATTGAGGAAAAATCCCTGCAGAGTTGAATAGGAAAAGGATTAGGGGATATGCATGGTTTCCCTGGGTTTGAGTGGGAGGTTATGTTGTAGGAACATGCACTTTTTTAGCAGCTTGAATGAGCATAGTTTGAAATTATAGTTTGAATTTAGTAGGTCAGTCGAGTTTGTATTAGAAATAAAAGAGGAGTTTATTTTAAAGAACTTTGAGGCTGTTGTTTTGCAGCATGAAATTCCAAGATCAGTTTCAGAGTAGATGCTCTCCATCCTGCTTCTGCTGGGCCAAGCCAGAGAAGCATCTGTGTAGGTTTGCCTCCCATTTTGGGGGCAAAAAGGTGGCATTGGTGAGATCTAAGGGATCAAGTGAGTTGCTTCTAGCCTGATGTTTGTGTAGTTCCTCCTCCAGTTTTTTTTTCATTCTTCTTTCTCATCAGTCCTGCTTAGACTGAAGGATACTCATGGATTTCTCTTTTTCTGAAGCTGCTAAACTCTTGGTGCATCTCTGAGTGACATCTCCAGCCACCAGTGTGAATTTACTGTTGTTCTTTGTTCTTGTATTTGTCTTGGCTGTCATATGCAGGGAGACTTCGGCGAGGCAGGACTTCCAGGGATTGCCGGATTGTTTGGGCCAAAGGTAAGAGGCTGCTGGTGACCAGTTGGTTTTCTAGTCTTACTTTACTGCGGACAGGTAATGCCACACTTGTTGCATTGCTAGCAGCTCTGCAGAGACTGTGGAAATTGAATTTTGATCCCAACTTTCTTTAGTTTATGAATCTTCATCTGTTAAATGAGTGTGTGCTTACATGTGCTTTGCATTCCAAAAAGGGCTGTCCCAGAGATTCCATGGCTGTTTTCCCCCTTTCTGACACTTGTATTTCCAGCATCAAACATCAGCCTGCACCTGAGACACCAATGTGCATCCCTAACACCGAGAGCCTTGACTTGAAATTTAGACTCATTTTATCACCATACAATTTCCCTGGTGAAGAGGGGACTGTTTGTTTTCTGTCAAAAGTAAAAGCCTTGCAAAACAGGAGTGGGAAAAGAATTTACAAAAAATTGGATCTTCCCATTCCCACATACAAGAGGCAGCACCCCTGTCCTTAAAGCAGAACTCTAAGCCAGGGCATAAACACAGGGTTTGGTTATTTAGTGAACCTCACATCTCATTTTTTGTCCACAGGGCCCCCCAGGAGACCTTGGGTTCAAAGGCGTTCAGGGACCACGTGGGCCACCGGGTCTCATGGTGAGTGGTTTTCCAGTTTGTGGGTTTGGGAGGATTTTCTTCCTTCACCCCTATTTCTGTGAAGCTCCAGGGGCTGTGAGGAGCACAGTGCTCGAGGCCATGGCACCATCTCTGAGCCCCACAGCTGTAGGTGACCACATCTGCATGGGGCTTGGAGACAGCCACGCTGCACAGAGCACTCCAGCTACACTGAAATCCTTCTACATCTGGAATTTCTGAGGTTTGACAAGGCTTGTGACAACCATACTGTGAGGACTTGTCTCTTTGGGCATGCAGTTTGAAATTATTTTTTATTCCAGATACAGCAAATACCACCACCAAGCTGCTGAAAAGCAGCAAAGATTCAGTGTCTTCACTGAGTCTGCCTTACTGAAAATGACTGTCAGGTCCCATGTGGTGGTTCACACATGTCTTTTCTTTTCTAGGGAAAAGAAGGAATTATTGGTCCACTCGGCATTCAGGGTCCCATGGGAGGCCCTGTAAGTATCCACACTTCTCTTCTAAAAAATACAGGCAGGAAAATTTAAGTGCATGAGATCTAAGATATTTGAGGCCACCATAAGTAACCCCCAAATCCTGCTGTAATCAGGAAAACAAAATGGGTTTTAAGATCAGCAGCTTCAGAAAAGTCCAAGCTTAGTCTCTGGCTGCATAGACAGTTGCCAGGAGATTATTAGCTGAAAAGTGAGGAGCAGCAATACATATGTGCAAGGTTTTCAATAGACTGGAAGACAAGAATGTTATTGCAGATTTTTGAAAGCCAGATTTTCCAAAGAACTTGGCCTGAGGGGGGAAAAAAAACACATTTAAATAATTTTTTTAAAATGTATTAAACTGGGAACCCCTTGATTTTGGGAATTGTTGAAAATCTCTGTCTGCCCTAAAATGCCAAAGGCCCTGAACACAGGTGAAAGATCAGGTCAGTGCTTTGTGAAAACACAAGCATGACACTACTCAGAGCTTGGTCCAGAGGCTGCTGCTGGCAGAGAAAAAAAGCAGTAAGATGAACTCAGACATTGCCAAAACAGCCAGTAATGGCATTTTTTGCTTTGAGATGGGGAGGCCAATATGACAACCTGAGCTGATGAGTTAGAGATGCACTTGGGTCCTTGCAAGGAGCTTCTGGGGGGCAGCACCCCACAGGGCAGTTTGTGAATGGTCAGTGACAGCCACCTCCTGTGCTTTACAGGGGCCCAAGGGAGACAAAGGCAGCCGTGGGGAGATGGTAAGTGCTGGTCTCACCCCAGGTACCCCTAAGAGGGTCCCTGACTTTGAACAACCAAGAGTCACTCTGGGCTCTGCTGTGACCACAGGGTGCATCAGGCTCCCATGAGGGCAAGACACTGATTACACGTGTGCACACACATCCACACCACTCTGCTGGTAAAATTTCCATTTCCTTAACCCAGCAGCACTTCACCATGTTGTCCACAACTGTGGTATCTCCTGTACAGCACCCAGCCCTTGCACAGGCATCTTGGGAACGGCACATGGGTGTACAGGGAGATTTTGGGTCAGTAATGAGCATTTTCTGACAGCTTCTGTGCCTTTTTTTCCCCTGCAGGGTCTGCAAGGTCCAAGAGTAAGTATCTGACTTCCCTTTTTCTGGCTGGTATCTTGTATTTAAATAAAACAGTTGCTTTTAGCAAGGGTAAAGCTGCAGGGTGGGTAATTGCATATATGGAATGTGATGAGTACCTGGGGACATGGCATCAGTGACAGCTGAGGAGCTGAAAGGGCTGGGAACAAGGGATGCAGCAGGAATAGACCAGGTGTAGACAGATGTGCCCAGAGCTGGGACAAAATGGGGCCACTTCCTGTCTTTTGAAAGTTTTGAGGGACAAGCTGCTATGAGGTGTCAAAAATACAGCTGGGAACAGATTCCTGCTGGTGAAAACCATGAGAAATGGAAATAAAAACTGGAGATATTTCACTAACTGATGCCACTCTGTCTTTAGGGTCCTCCAGGCCCACGAGGATACCCTGGCCCTCCAGTACGTATATGTGGGAAGAGTTCTTATTGAAACAAGCTGAAATGATTGCCATGATACACTCCAGAGAGACTGTTCCCTCACTGGAAATTATGGCTTAGCCCCATTCCTTGTATGCAAAACCATGTGTGTGAATAGATCAGCGTTTCTTGTGCTTTAGTCCAAACCATCCCCAATTGTTTTATAGAGACAGCATTGTTGCTTCTCTCACTTCTGTGCACTGAGGCGCTCCGGGGGAACGGGGATTTCAAAAGGCCATGGGTAAATATCTGTGCAACAGTGACTGACCAGCTTTCTGGCTGATGCCCCTTTTTTCCTCTGATTTCCAGGGACCGCCAGGAGTTCCAGCCTCATTTGTAAGTTGCCATTCTCTGTATGTTTGTTAATGATGATAATAAGTCCTGCAGAGCCAATGTGCTGCTGGGACCTTGAGGACACGCACTCAGGTCCAGAAGGAGATTCTCTGTTAGCAGAGCAATGTTTGAACTGCAGCCTTAGACTGAGAAGTGTTTTCTTGCATCAGGGCATGTTCAGCTTCTAACAATCTCAGTTTCCATCTTTTTCACCCCACACCAGCAACAAGACAGCTTTGGGGCAGCTTTCCAGACACTGATCGACTCCAACACTGCACTCAAGACAGAGGTACAAGGGAATTTTTGAACTCCCTGGTCTTTGCTTGAGCTGAAGACTAGGAATGGTCTCATCACTGCTTTCTGTGTGCAGAAAGTTTATACAAAGCCCTGATTTGTCACTGTTCTAGTGGAATATCTGGAGTTTATGCAGGCAAAGGTCCAGTTAAAGGATATGGTTCTGTTGTGTCACTGATTTGTGAAGCTTCAGACCTCCTGACTTTGCCATTGTGACTTTGCCAGCATTACAGCAATGTCCTGTTTGGGACAATACAAGACCTGTGGCTCACTGGCCCCAAGCCAGCACAGCCTGTCTTTGACCCACTGATTTTTCTTAAAATGATGCAGAAACCCTTGTGGTTTCAGCACCCAGTGCCCCCAAGGCACCCCTGACTTTGCCTTCTTTTCTCTCCAGGGTTACCAACATCCAGACCTTCTCATGCTGGACCATGGAGGGGAGATCTTTAAGACTCTACACTACCTCAGCAACCTCATTCAGAGCATCAAAAGACCCCTGGGAACCAAGGAAAACCCTGCACGCATCTGCCGGGACCTCATGAACTGTGAACAGAAGATGAACGATGGTAGGAAGCCCTGAATGTGCGAAGGCTGTATCCTCCACAGGGCTGTTTCAGATGGTCTCCTTCCCTGGGACCAGTCATGAAGAAACCAAAACTCTCCTTTTGTCATTCACAGAAAAGGTTAAGTGTCCTTGTTAATCCCCAAATCCTCCATTTCCTCAGGTACCTATTGGATTGACCCAAATCTTGGCTGTTCCTCAGACACCATACAGGTCATCTGCAACTTCACCAATGGTGGCCAGACCTGTCTCAGCCCTGTCACTGTCTCCAAGGTAGGCACAGCTCAGCCCCAGAGCAGCATTTCCCACACTGCTATTGCCAAGTATTTACGCAGGGTGTGTTGTCCCAGGACACTGGACAGTGACCATGAGGACACAGCACACAGATTTCTCCTTGGGCAGCATTAGTGCAACCGTAACACTCAGAACTGCTCTCAGGAGTTAAAAAATACACCTAAGGCTGTTATTGACTCTTGTCAAGACAAAGCCATGTGTTCCAGTGATGTTTAATGAACGCATAGCCTTAACATGACTGGTAATTTCACAAAAACACTGCTCCCAAATCCTTTATTGAATTAACTTATGTTCCAGTCACTCTTGCATTTTGTTTTCCACCACCTGGAAAAATGAGATCAGCTTAAATACATGAGTTTCCAGTGAAGTTATTGCTACAGGATTTTTGTTGAGGAAGTACCTGTACTAAAAATACAAATAGCAATATCTGGGCTCATTTGCAGATGAGCTGGAACCTGTTTTGCAAGTTGTATTGAATTCAAAGTTTCCATTCTTTTCCTCCTGCTTAAGGACCTTCCAGTTTGTTCTGCAAAGCAAAGGACCTGCTGTGTCCCCATGAAAACTTCCCAAAATAACTTGGCATCTGGCCCTTATTGCCCATATTCACATCAGATCCAGCTCTGGACACCAGTGCAGAATGAAGCAGAGGACAGAGGGACCCCCTTTGCTATCCCACCTTGCACTAACCTTGCTCCCCTCGGCCCCTCTGTAGCGCGCCCCTATGACCTCTCTGTCACCTTACAGCTGGATTTTGACATCGGGAGAGTCCAGATGAACTTCCTGCGACTGCTGAGCTCAGAGGTGGTGCAGCACATCACCATCCACTGCCTGAACACCTCTGTCTGGCAGGAAGGCTCCTCTGAGAAACCCTCAGAAAAAGCGGTGCGCTTCAGGGCCTGGAATGGGCAGATGTTTGAAGCGGGTGGGCAGCTCAGGCCAGAAGTGGCAGCTGATGATTGCAAGGTATGTTGCTGTGAAAGAGGGAAGAAGTAGAGAGAAATGCCAGAGCCCACTCTGGGGCTCAAGTGACACCTATGCTGCTCATCCTACAAGGGAGAAGGGTCAAGTTTACCAGTTCTCCACTAATTTTCCAGTCCAGGATGCTATAGCAGCTCCTGTGAAGCAGATGGCCTTCAAACAGAAAGCAAAAGATTAAATTCTGAAGTTACCTGTGATGTATAGAAGCAGTTAAATGGCAGAAGGGGGAATGGCTCCCCATAGGTGGTGGCCATGGCTCTTGTATGGTGCCATGTAGAGTCAGGAGACACAGGGCTGCATTCAGGCTCACAGCATTAGGAGTTTGTTTTGGTGATACCATTCAAGCTCAGTTTTCATCAGCCTGATAAAGCGTTCTCCAAAATGCTCTCTAAACACACCCCAGACCTGCTCAGCCCAAGGGACAGTCCCTTGTCTCACATAAGGATTTTCAGACTTACACCTCATGAAACACATTCCTTTCCAGCAGGATTCACCCCCTGGTTCATCAGCTTTCTCTCTGTCCCCCCTCCCCACACAGATCAAGGATGGACGCTGGCATCGGACCCTCTTTTCATTTCGGACGCAGGACCCTCAGCAGCTGCCAATTGTCAACATCTACAACCTGCCCCCATCCGAGCCAGGCAAGCAGTATCACCTCGAGGTCGGCCCCGTCTGCTTCCTTTGAACCAAGCTATGGAAACGAGGCTCTGAGGCTCCAGTCCCACGATTGGCCTGTCCTTACAGGGGCTCTCCCACCTCTCTGCAGCAAGGACAGCTGGGCTGTATCTTTTGGATCAACTCTTGCTCCAGCCTTTGGCTCAAGGTTTCCAAGAACCCATGATCTACTGAACTCAGCTGGTTGTTGAAAGGAGGAAGAATAAGGACGTGGGGGAAGCGGGCGTCAGTTGGGACATGAGCAGTGAAAAGGGATCAGGAGACTGGATGTTGCAGTTCCACACACAAAGCTTTGTCCATGACCAAAGAAAATATTGAGAGAAAGCTCAATTGACTTGCAGCGTGTGGGTTTTTTTTGTTGTTTCCCCCCCACCCA
>VWZT01004464.1:11558-35167 GCA_013397055.1 Pachycephala philippinensis | reverse complement strand
ATGCAGCCCAGGTGAGAAACAGATAAATAAGGAGAGACTTTTCAGGTTCATATTTGGTTTAATCCTATCCAGCCTCCCAGGGCTGCTGAGAGGCTAGCTCTAAAAGTCAGTAGTGTTGGATTGAGTGATGGGGATGTTATGAAAAAAAGGGTGGTTGAAGAAAACTTTATGACCATTGACAGTAACAGGCTGGTAGTCAGGGAAGAACCTTGGAGGACTTCTGAAAATCAAAAATGTAAGCTGTACTTTGCATGAAAGAACATGCAGGAAGAACTCTAACAGCTGTAAATGTTGCTACAATTTTTAAAGGGTTTTTTTTAATATAGGACTAGTACATAATATCACCCATATTGCTTTGTATATCTGGCTGAAGCAGAAGCAACCTTCAGAATCACTTTTCTCTGTCCTTGCCTGAGAACAAATCCCGTTTTTTTCCCTGAAAAGGGGATTTTTGTAAATGAAAAGTCATGCTTCCCATCCCTAATATGTTTTGAAAGGTAAGAAACAAAGCTGCTGATGCACACACTGGACTAAGAATACAATTTCATGTGGCAGGAGAGATTTGCAAAATGCAAATCAGCAAAATTAGCAGAGGAGAATTTCTCCTGAGCTGTATAATCAAGACAGCAAGTTATTTGGATGACTGCACGCAAAACTTCTTTTTGGGAGAGCATCAGAGAAAGCAGCTGAATCAGTACATGGATATTTTTTATGCAGCTGGTGTGATACTGAAAGCAGGGCTGAAATATTTGGGTTAAGCAAAGCACTAAGGGCATAGGTGCTAAGCAAGGGTCAGCTCAATCCCCATGCTCCTCTATGGAGATACATTCCTGTCTTTTGTTTCGGGCTGGAATGTACTACATGCTCATTCTATGAATTCAGTCACCAGCTTAACTCTGGTTCTTTATTCAGAAATTTATGGATTTTGTTTTCAGATGAAATTTCTTCTGCAGGGCATAAAGAAAATGTAATCTTTAGGTTTTAGGGGAAAAAAGATAATCTTTAGGTTTCACAGAAGTTGCACGAATTTCAACAAAATATTTTGTTAGAAAGTATGCATATCAACATTTCCCTTATAAAGGTTTTGTGATTTTCAATACAAATACAGCAGTATTTGGTTTTGAAATGGATTTTACCATCATAGAGCATCTAAAAAACTTCAAAACCAAAAGCAAAAATTCCATGACAGATCAAAGATATATGTTTCATTAGGTTCTAAACACTTTTAAAAATATCTTGAAGTGTCAGAGAATTCCTGCTCCTTGTGAGGTCTCGGTGTCAGCACATCTTTTTGCAGCTTCTTTTAGTTGCTTGTGTTTACACATGCAGATGTGGCCCCAGAATTCTTTAAATTCCAACGTGCATCATTATCTATGACAGTAATCCCAAACAGGATAAAAAATTTATAACCTCACACAAGCAAATTCATTAGATGGTCTTCTTTCCCAGCAACTTGTCTTACTGCTCCTGTACCTTTAGGATTTCCTTCTTAGATCATGTCCAGCCTTCCTGTACTCCTTGGACCTTCAGGACTGACTCCAAAGGGACTCTGACAATCAACCTCCTAACCAGGCTAAAGTCTGGCTGCTGGAGGTCCAGTTCTGCTGGCACCCCTTTTAACTTTACCCCAAACTGAAAACTATCATTCTGTGGTTGCTGTGCCCATGGCCTCCAACCATCACGTCTCCCACTAGTCCTTCTCTATTCACAAACAGTGAGCCCAGTGGGGCACCTTCCCTGGTTGGCTTGCTTCCTGTGTCAGGAAATTATCTTCCACACAGTCCAGGAACCTCCTAGATTGATTCTTCTCTGCTGTGTTATACTTCCAGCAGCCATCTGGCAAGTTGAAGTCCCCCATGAAAACAAGGGCTGGTGATCATGATATGTCTTCCAGCCTCCTGTAGAATACATTATCTGCCTGTTCATCCTGCCTAGGTGGTCTGTAACAGACTCCTACTAGGACGTGTGCCCTGCTGATCTCGCCCCTGATCTTTACCCATGGGCAGTCCACCTTGTCATCACCAGTGATTTAAATACAATCAAAACAAGCCCTAATGGGATGATTACCTCCCTTACCTCTTTGGTTTCATTTTGAGACCTCATGTTCTCTGCAATGAACTGGACATTGCTAATGACATCCTTCACCTCTGGGGAGTACTCCATGTGCTCTGCCATCCATTTCAGTGACTGATGGCTCAGCTGTCTTTTGGTGGTTGGGAGTTCAGTTGCCTTGTCACAGTGACTGCAGCGCTGCTCCTTGTGCAATTTGGTGTCTTTGTGTTTGCTGTGCTTTGACTTGCCCAACTTACTTTCTGATACTTTCTTGTTTTTTCTGGAGGTGTTTTTTTTCTGCTGTTCTAGTGGCCTCTGCATCAACAGGACTTTGGGGAGCAGGCTAAGAAAGACGGTTTTTACCCATTTGGGCATTGTGTGTGTGGTTGGAGTCCTGTAATGTATATTGAGGACAAACACTGTGATGACAATTGACAGAGTCACAAATATCATTGTGAAGAGTAAATATTCACCTACTAGAGGAATTACTAAAGAGGTGGATGGGATTGTTTCTGTGATCACCAGTAAAAATACAGTCAAAGAAAGAAGCACAGAGATGCAAAGAGTAACTTTCTCACCACAGTCGGATGGCAGGTAAAAAACTAACACAGTCAGGAATGAGATGAAAAGACAGGGAATGATCAGATTTATGGTGTAGAACATTGGCAACCTTCGAATATAAAAGGAATATGTTATGTCTGTGTAGATCTCTTCACAGCAGTTATATTTGATATCATGTTTGTAGCCAGAAGCATCAACTATTTCCCATTCACTATTTTCCCAAAAGTCATTCATATTTACTTTGGATCCAACGATCAGAAGATCAATTTTGGCTTTGTCATAGGTCCACGAGCCAAATTTGAGTGAACAGTTCTGATGATCAAACGGGAAAAAGGTAATATCCATAGGACAGGAGCTTTTAAAAATAGCTGGTGGGGTCCAGGTGATCATTCCATCATAGCGAAGGAGGGCTTTGGTCTTGCCTTCAACTTGAAAATCTCCCACAGCACTGGAAACAAAAATGAGGCAAAGAAAAAAAAATTACCATGAAAGTAAAATGTAATGGGTGCTTTCGTAGGTGCTGCAAGGGGATATTTTTGAGAGAAAGACTCAAATGAATCAATAAAATGGGTAAAATGAATCTTCATACTTATTATACAAGACAATATCTGGTTTCCAAATTTTATCTGCTGGTACCCGAACAAATTCAATGCCATCATATTGTCTGGGATCCCATCGCAGTTTGTAGTCATTCCAAATCTGGAAGAAGAATGGACAAGGATTTTAAAACCTTAAATTACCAACAAATATCTGTTTCTCAGATCCTCCTGTAAAACAACAGACTATGATAAAAGCGTAGCACACAGAGAAGGGGACAATGGTCCAGAAGACAGCAAGGCCATGACCTGGAGAAACACTGGACATGCGTGAATATTGCTCCCCTTGATTGCTACTCTGTTCTCTGTGACGGCATGGGGTGACAATTGTTATGAACTGCTGGCACGCTGGGATCTTTCCCCTGTCCTGCAACATCAGTAAAGAGCCTGGTCTGTGAAAGAAAACCTCCCCACTGCCAGAGGAAATAGGGGCCTTGCTGCAGCACCCCACTGGTTAGAGGAGGACAGCACCAGAGGAGACCAGCACCCTCATGAGCAAGGCGGCACATATGCACACGAACAGGCAGCTGCTGCCAGAAGACAGTATTGGTCCCACAGGAGTAGTGAAATACCAGGTCAGGGCAGGAAGGGATGCACATCAGCTCTCTTGCATTGCTGGCTATTGCCCTATCAAGGGGCCAGGCTCCATGGTCTCTCTCCTATCATAAGTACAGTATCTTTTACAGAAAACTTTGTGTGGACCACAATCAGTACCTGAAAAAAAATGATGCAAGTTAGCTATATTTTCTCAGCAGTTTAGGTCCTCTAAGGATTTTCATCTATGTAAAAGCGCTAAAATTATCAGGAATAATGGAGGCGTGTTCGTTTTTCTAATAAATGTTTTTGTGGAGATGACCTAGGACTGCAGAGCTGCATATTTAATTACTCTTTAAGGAGTTCATCCAGCTAGATTTTCCAGAAGAAAACCAATCATCATGAAGTTGGGGAAGAATATGTCCCACAGGAAAGAAGGAAGATTTCACTTCTTGGTAAGAAGAATGACAAAATTACTTTTTCAATTGTGGAGCTTCTCCTTACTGATTTTTAAAATCCTTGTTACAAAACAAGAACTTGTTCTATAGATGTAACTTACAATGTAACACACATTTCATCATTTCAATGCAAAATGCATGAGAAATGCAACACAGTCACTTACGTGTCTTAACCACAAATTTGTTTCCATAATCTGATTGACTTCATCCTATAAAGAAACACATAACCAGTTATAGTGTCCTGAGATGGCCAAAAACTTAGCCCATAAAACTGGAAAATAGAATTTCACATTAAGTAATAGCAGATTTTTTTCTAGCATCTTTCAAGAGGTTTACACATTGTACACAGATGTGTGCAGCCCTACTGAAAAAGTAATAAAGCTTTACTGAAAAATTATGCTCCATAAATATCAGACATACAGAAAGCTACACTGTTTTGCCAGGAGCTTGAATACCTGGAGAGCACACAACCTAGAATTGCTCTGATCTGTACCAGAGGAATAAGGTTCTTCTTGTGGCTGTGTATTTTGTTGGATTCAGTGTTTAAAAAGCTCTGATTACACAGTACAGAACTGATCAAGATTCAAGGAAAATGGCATCTGTATCACAGTGTTCTTGAATTTCGATGCAGACCTCCAGAGCAGATGCACTTGACCAGCACTAAATTAGGTAACTGTTACACAGAGATCTTCTTTTTTACAGTCACTTATTGCAATTGCCTATCAGTCATGAATCACGAAGGTGATGCTTTGCTTCTTCCACATTGCCTCTCTCCTGCCCAGTGTGTTTGCCCCACATCCATTTGCATTCCAAAACATGCAACATTCATCCCCACCTCCACGCTTTAAAACACCACTCTTCCAGCTGCCACACCGCTTTTCCCTTATGTCATTTTGAAACAAATAGACTGAAAAAAGCATGTAAAAAAGGAGAAGATTTTTCCCTTCAGGACCACTGGGAAATGACAGTGGCCCCACAGGAGAACTGGTCACATGCTACACACAACATGGACACACCAGATGTCTCTGGAGTGGGCTAGCCCTGTGAAGAGTGGGCTTGAACATTTAGTACTTCTGCCCTGGGCTCTGGAGGCTGCTACCTGAAGTGGAGGGATTTGATGCTACAGAGGAAGCAAATTAATCCGTGTCATTCAATCCACCTGTTCAAGCAACTGGAACGACTCGTCTGACTGAAAGAACAGCAAAGGTCTTATCATGTGCACTTAGACACACATGGAATGCCAGCTAGGAGAGTTGTAGGTGTGTGCAGCTATCACATTTGAATCTCCTGCTTCAGCGATTTGCGTGTGTTTACAACCATCCCCAAAGCTCAGCAGTATTCTGTAGTGAGTCTTACCACATTCGTAAGCTGGGTAATGGCCAGTTCAAAATACACTGTGACAGGATCAGACACGTTTTCCACCGGCCTAATGAACTGGTTGTACTGGGAGAAGAGTTTGTGAAATAACCGTTCCTCTGATTCGCAGGCTGTGGTATCTGTGTGAGTAAAGATAAAGAACAGCTAAACCAGAGGTAAGAAAAAGGGGAAGAAGGTGCTGGATAACATACTAGTCTGTGCTATATTTATGGATCTTGTTCTTGTGACCTTGTTTAAAGCCATCAGAGCAGAGAGAGGAGAGGGTTGCCAGCATACTGTCAGTTGAAAGCATCCTCCTGCAGAATATTGGCTACTCCTTGTTTCCTCAAAGAGTAAANCATGGGCCTCCATTTGGCCCACCCTGGTATCACAGCAAAGTAGAATAAGGTGGTGTGAAACAGAAGCAGAAGAAATGTGATAGATTTAATCTTTGTGAGTCTTCCTGGTAAAATAGGGTGTTTATGAAAAGCATAGCTACTTAGAAATTAAAAGCTTGAGGCTGCAACTACTGTATCAAAATCTCTATCAGGTGATTAGGTGACTACAATGATGCCTCCTAATCTTAAATATTATGACTGCATTTTATCCTCATGTTTAATATTTCAAATCTTTAGGTAGAACAAATTTTCTTTGAAGAAAGATCACTTATTAAGTTCTATGAACAAGAAAAAAGTGGAAACATTAACATTTCTTATAGAATAGAATGCATCTATGTAATATCTATAGCATGCATCTATGTTCTTTGGGAAGAAGCAGATCACAGCTGTAACCCCTCATTAATGAAGAAGAGACCAGATGGCTTAGAAGAAACAAGGTATGTGACAGGCACTGAGCTGACTCAGAATTAAGAAGAATGCTCCTAACCTGTTGCACATAGTCCAAACCTGAAACAGTTATTTTCACAGTGTTAAAGGTTATACATTTTGATTTCAAAAGGAAAATATTAAATTATATTGGCTCTGGCAACATCAGCTTAGAAGAACAATTTTCTGGAATAACTTTGCTGTTACAATGCATTACTGTAATTCAGGACTTAAAATAAAAGTACTTTATAAGGTCAAGATTTAGAATTTCCTTCTCATGTTGTGCACAGTTGTGTTATCAAAGCTTTATGATGATCCCAAAGATATTACTGATACAACTGAAGAAAAGTTTGTTTTCAGACTCATTATTGTAAGTTTTTTGCATTAGTCCCAGACTGTACTAGCACACATTAGACAAGCAACCATGATAAGCCTTTATGATTGCAAATATTAAACATAGAAGGAGTTTGTGTCAGGCAGCATGATCTCTGGCACAGCATAGAGCACAAATTTGCAATTTACATACCCCTCAGTGAACACAAGGGCCTGTGGATGCACAGACGTCCTACAGGGAGACACTTGGTCTCAGTATGCTGCACTTTCATGCTTAGACTGCCCTTTCCCTGTTCTTGAAAAAGAGATTTCGCCTCTAAGGTGATACAAAGCATCCTGAAATTGCTGGGGATTATCATAACTGCAAGCTGAAATGTTGGCTACTGGTCACTTACATGTATGGCAAGAAAAGTCTAGTAAAATTTTTAAAACTTGATGTTTTATTTCATCCTTTCATCATCATTCAGAGAAGACACATGAATGTCTATAAAGTTTGGATGCTTTTATATCGTGCATTGTTCCATTCAAAAAAGAACTAAAAATTTTCAGATTTCATCATCACCACCCATAGCACTGTGACTAGAAGTACCCTGCTGTGGGAACATAAACCCACATGACTGAAGTCAATGAGTCTAAAATCATGTTTCATTTGCCCACTGGCTTCTTAATAGACACATGCTTTAAAATAAAGTAACAAAACCAGACACGTATTTAGGTCTTATCTCATGGTGCTGCTTTAAGACAATATCTTATGCCTTGCTAACACAAGCACTATATTTAATACACATCTTGGTCATCTGCAGAAGTGAGACTTTCAAAACAGATATGTGTCCTAAAAGCAAAAATCCTGCTAAACTCAGTGGGAGTTGTGCGCAGAAATGACTGCAGCATATTTAAACACAGATCAAAACCAACAGTGAACAACAACAGATCAAGTTCTCACTTCTTGAAAGTGTGAGTATTGACCATGCACATCCATAGCCTGCATTATTTAAGCACTTGCAAATTCAAGCACCAAATGAAATTACTAGGACTCCTATTCCATTTTTATTTATCTAGAAACAGTTCTTCAATTAGTTATCAAACAAAAATGAAGAGTTTTACATTAGAAAACTAGTATTGCTTTAGCTCTTTTCAAATACTGTTGAAATGTTATAGATTTCAGGTTAGAAATAGCTGGTAGAAGCTTTACATTGAATTCATTCAAGAAAACAGAAGCAGAGACAGTGACTAGAAAATATCCTAGGAACTGGTATCAAAGAGAGCCTACCTTTAATCAAGGATGTGAACATGAATGCCCACACACAGAAAGCAGAGCAACACCAACATAGCCACCTCTCAGGATGCATTGCTAGCAGCAGAATAGAGCTTCCTTTTGAGAACAGAGGTTTGGGGAAAGAAACAAGAGGCAAGAAGACATATAACCCTCCTGATGGTAAGTAGGCGGTGGAAGGATGGATTTCAGTTTTGCATCTGCAGCAAACTCTGCAGCTGAGCTGAGCAAAGCCTTGCCGAGTTGCTTTCACTACCACTAGGCAAGGAGAGCTTCTGCCGTGCAGAGCGAAGGGAGTCAGGCAGCATCCTATCAGGTGACTTCACATTTCCAGTCATCCGCACCCCTGCCTCGGGGGAATGTATAAGAGTGCAGGAGAGAGAGGGAAGGCAAGGCACAGGACAGCTATCATGGAGCAGGGGCAGCATTCACTCAGCCCTTCACCCAAGGGTTAAGAACTCTTGTCCTGCTAAAGCAGCTGCTTTAGCTATTGCCTGGTGATCACATGAATGAGTAAGTCAGAATACGCAGAGGTGAAACAGCTTCAGTTTCTTGGTTGAGGACTGATTCTTCAAGTGATGGAAATGGATGTTATATGGTTTTAACACCTCTACCAGAAATCATACAAACCTTGAAATAAGCACAGCGTCAAGTGATAGAATTGCTTGACAGTATTCTGAGTGAATAAATTCAAGGCAAGTAGACTTATTATTGCTATCTGACAGGAGCAACTAAGCATGCTAAGTTCTTTCCTGACAGTCAAGTCAGCTTACAACATCAATTTTTCTAACTCTTTTTCCCCTTGTGTGTGCAGTCTCCTGTGCCAGTATGCTAGTGTGGAAATGGAGGAGCAGAATAAAGAGCACCAGGTGCTGTTACAGGCCAAGGTCTCTGCAACAGAGTGTTACTCTTAATCACAGAAGTTAAAAAACCTGATCTCATGATCCTTTAGAGGTTAATGCATGTTCCTCCTCAGGTGTTCAGTACACATGTCCTTGCAACAGGAATGCCTGAAAAGAATCTGTAGAAAAAGGATCTGAGAAGCTGAGGGTCCTATTTAGGTGCAGTGGGGTGGAAGGCACCACAGGTTATTTGGTGCCATCCAGCCTCCCAGAAAGCAGCTCAGACAGGGACTCTCCTTTATGTGTGCTCAATCCAGCATGAACAAATCTGAGTGACTGGATGAATGATTTCATCAAAACAGAAATGCTGCTGATTTTCAGGCACTCACATTGTTGTGTAAGCGTAAAGAAAAGAAAAAAAAAAAAGCCAGAATATGAAAAAAAGGACGCCCTTCATACTGCAAAATACAGAGGCAAAGCTGCAGCTCAGAATAAGAAAGTAATTTCTCATTTATACAAATTGTTAAAGTATAGATAGAAAGGAAGAAGACTGTCTGGAAGAAAGAGACTTAGGAATGAGCTGACTGCATAAAGAAGAAACCTGAAGTGGACCAAGTTGCCTATGATAAGTTTTGAGGGATGAAAAGTAAATCTTGAAGGATTACTAGCAGAAGCCTTACTCCAGAGCTCACTGGAGACAAGGGAGCCTTCAGCAGAGAGATGAGAAAGCAAAAGAAACAAACCACATCAGTGTTTGGAAGTCTGGGAGTAATTTTGCCCTCTCAAAAGCAGCAGTGTAAGTGCAGACCACAAGGCATGGCTATGAGGCATCTCTAAGCTGAAGTTAGATATAAATTATCCTTGCAAATAATTTTAAGATGAAAATGTGGGTTTCAGCATGGTGATTTATCTTTTAAATTTCCATTTTGCCAACATTTTCAAAGGAAAAAAGTAAAAACCACAAAAAAATTCTGCCTTGTGCCCAATTTTCTGGAGTTGCAATGTTTATTAGATTGGTGTTAACAGTCCAGGTCCATAAACTTGCAAATTCCTCACCTTACTCGATGGAGTTCATACTTTGTTCTTGAATTGATGTGCCCGTGGTGCACTGTGGCTAACAGAATTACGCAGCCACGCAGCATCACAGGGCGCCTGTGGGTGGCTGCAGTCATGGCATATACACTCCCGTTAAAGTCCAGTGCTTCTAGAAGGATGACATCTGGTAAGATAGTCAGATACAATTTAAGAACAAATTCACCCCAACTTAAAATGTTTTGACATTTTCAAACTTTTTGTTCTTCCAAAAAATGTACCAGGCCGAGGAATCAGGTGGGAGAAGTTAAAGACCTGCATATGCATGTCTGCAGACTGAAAGGTCTTCAGAGCTGAGCATAATGAGTGTGCTTCTCCTGCAGAGAGAAGGAGAGCAGTGCAAAGCCAGCTGGCAAAGATGATCCTTACTGCCACACATGAGGGAAAGAACTGCTTGGTTATGGGGAGCAAGGGACTGAGGAAGCAGGCTGAATTTGGAGGCAATATCAGTCATTCAGTGAGCAGATGGCAGGAGGGATTGTGCTGCTAAGGCCCTGCTGGAGTGGGTGCTGCCTTTGGGAAAGGCTGAAGAGGAAGGCAAAGTTCAAACTGAGCCATGACAAGCAGCTGATGAGGCATCCAGATGGAGAATGCAGAGACCAGCTGAGGTACTGCCTCAGCACAAGGATGCCAGCTGGAAGCAGAGCAAAAAGTTGTGAATCATTGCTGCTTCAGAAGGTACCTAATTTAATCTGATATGAACTGGCCAAAAGAGGCGTCAAAATGCCAGGCTCCAACAGAAAGCACATATCGACAGGCTTTCATTTTTCTTTTGCCCTCTAAGTGTGGAAGAAGAGGCTGATTTAGTCCTTTCACATGTATTTTTACCTTCCAAGAATATATTCACTCAGAAAAAAATCTCTGGTTTCTTTTCTCCAGATAAGGTGGCTCAAGAAAAAGAGGGCAAGCAGCCTGCAGTGATGCACAAAATCTGCCCACCAAAAATGTTTCTAGCACATGGATGCACTTCACCACGGGAGCTTGATGTTGTAACAGCTGCGTGGTATTGACAGGGAAAAAAAGCAACAACAAGAGGACCCCTTTGGAGGGTTCCCTATACACCCAGGGACTGAAGGTACACACTCTGGTGCTATTTGCAATCCTAATGACAGATCCATTTGGAGTCAGGCTTAGGTTTGAATGGCTGACTTCCTCCTCTAGAGCCAAGTAGTCCTTTGTTGCAGAGCTATATCTGAGTTGTTTGCAGGCTTTGACAATGCAACGGATTAACCTGCAGTGGGACAAACACCTCTCTGACAAACACCTTTTCTATCATGAGATACTCATGTCCTGATCATCTGCTGAGAAGCCCCTGCATCCAGTGGAGAAGTTCACAGTCTGTCAACTCTTTGCTAACTACCACTAGGCAAGTGAGTTTGCACTAGGGGCACCTGTTATCCTTTGCTGGTCTGGAAGCACCGGGGATCTGAGCCACTTCTCACTGGTTTCTTGCTCAGGGCTACCCATACATTTGCTTGTAGTGCCTGCCCTGAAACAGCTGAGTGGGACCTCAGCAGCATTTAATTTTATGTCTATTCTGCTACTTATGGCTTTTGCAAGCAGACAGATATTAGGGAATCAACCAACTCATCTAGAGCTTGCTCCTCTCTGCATATTCACACACAGTGCTTCCTTGGGCATGGGACACCTACTGCTAGTGAAAAGGGATGCCAGAGGAAGGAAACTGTAATGGAATAGTGAAAGAATCAGTCAAATCCTACCATGTTACTGACAGTTCTCTAGTCAGCCTTGGATATCTTGTGCATTAGCTAAACTAAGGTAAACAGGAAACTTGCTAAAGCTCACAGAGGGGAGATTTCTGAGAATGGGAGATGCTTAAATTGAGCAGGCAATTGAAGGACAAGCTCTAAAGGCTGGAACATGAAGCTCTTTAGCAGGCTCTGAGTGACGAAGGAATAGTTTAGCTTGCAAAGCTCATTTGGACTAGTGCTTTTCCCCTGTCTGTTCTGCATGGGCAATTCATCAACATGTGAACACCGATATTTTACCTTAAAACGCTCTGTTCTGATTCATGGCATTTGGATACTGTCACCTTCCAGATCTTTCAAGACAGTTGCCTGTAGAAATAAAGCAGACTTTTGAACCATTCAAGGCTTTGCAGACATTAGGCAGAGAGGCAGAGGCTACCTGTGACAACCCTCTGAGGGAAGTGTTTGATCTCAGCAAGCACTGGGCTCAAAGTAGGACTCCCCAAGAGACATTTTTCACACAAGTAGTTGGGCAAAAGGGTCACAAAGATTTATACCTTCTGAAGGCAAAACCAGAATTCTATTCTTTTGTGTTGTCAGAGTTATCCTTCACTAACAAGTGTGCATCTATTACTAAGGCAGAACAAATCATTGCTCTCTATGTTCTCCCATCTGACATCACCTAGACGCTTTCTCAGCTGTTTTACTTGGTTACTCCTGCCCTGTTTCTGAATTGCATTCCCCCAGCCGTATCCCCTCTCCCCCACTTCAACAGGCAAATGATTGTCTGATGGGCTCCTTGTCTGTGTTCCACCTCTGACCTCCCCCACACAGTATAATTTCCAACAGCTTCATAGAAGCAATACTGGCAGCAGCTGTACCTGCCTTATATGTGACAACTGCAGTCTCACAGAGGTAAAAGATTGCCATTAATCTGTGTAAACCATGAGTGCTGTTGGGATCCACTGTTTTGTTTCAACTTCCGATACCACTACAATAAATCAGGCTAATAAAGAATTTATCAGAAGAGTATTAGGTATCCAGCTTTCATTGCCTTGTTGGAAGTCATTCAACTGTCACAGAAGTCCTTCCAGGACACTACCCTTCGCTAAAGTGTTAGTACAGTCCAGCCTGCCAAGTGTCACACCCTGAGCAGTACATTCACACTCCCTGCAGCAAAGCCTGGATCTCACCCATGCGAGTCCTGGCCTTTGGCCTCTTTCATGCTTTGGGACCTCACATGCCAACAATGTTTGCTCTCTAATCCACCAGACACTGACCAGTGGCTTCCAGTGTGCAGGAGATGTGAAGCATGAGTGAAGATGGTACTTCAATGGCTACTGTACGCAGAATAATGTGCTCATGCTTCAGGATCTTTTATATTAAAGCTTTTTTGTTGTTGTTAGATTTTAAATGATGTGTGGGAAGAGGCTTTGAAGCTTGTGTTGATTAGGGCATTTCCACAAACTGAGCACAGGATTTATTCAGTTCAGTAGCTTGCTTTGTAATAAAGTCCTTCCTTAGTTTTTCTTTTGTATTAAAGAGACTGGACCACAGCACCTCTGTGAGTCTGCCCCTGCTGCCCAGCTACGAAGTGGGCAGTCAGTGAGTCAGGCAGTCAATGTACACTGAGTAGCCAAGCACATTAATGGGGATGCCTATTCCCATGAT
Organism: Pachycephala philippinensis; assembly: GCA_013397055.1. NCBI lineage: Eukaryota > Metazoa > Chordata > Aves > Passeriformes > Pachycephala > Pachycephala philippinensis. Next base: position 21,866 of record VWZT01004464.1, on the reverse strand, counting down.
CCTGTCTGCTAAGCAGAGGCAATAACCAGAGTACAACACAAAGATCCATCTTTTATAAGCTAAAACATCTGATGGTAACATCCCCAAAACACCTTCCATTGCACGAACAGCATCAGTTATTTTAACCTTCACTGACCTCCAGCTTGGACCAACTCTTCTTGTAACTTGATGGAGATTATATAGGCTGATAAAACCTGATCCATTTCAAGGAACTAAACTTCAAACCAATCACCTCTGTTCAGCTTTTTTACAATTCTAAAAAAGCAACAGTTCATGGGGGTAAAATACATGTTTCTACACTTCCCTAATGTAAATACCTTTCTTTGCTGCAAGCATACTTTGACACTGTAGGGAGGGTGCATTGGATACTTCTGTACCCCCTTTTCAGCTCCTTGCCATAGATGCCATTTCTTCTCAATCCCAAAATGGAAATCACAAAATATTTTGAAGCAACTCCAAAGAGCTATAACAGAGAGAGACCGGCAGAAATCTCTAGCTTTATGCACATAGTTGTGATAGCAGAAATAACAGAAAGACCACATAAGCTTGAATACAATCTTGTGAAAGCCACCAAATTATATACTGACATCTGCAGTGCCTCCAGGGATGCTAGTATACCCAACATTTTATTTCTAAGAAATTTAGCATTTCTTAAGTAGGGAAAAAACCAAATCAAGCAGAAGTGTAAATGGGAATGCTTAAAGGGATGCTATGACATAACATCCTGAAAATGTTGGATTCAGTGACTGTAGGGAGGGTCTCCTCATGTCCTTTCCCTGTAGTGAGGATAATGGGTATAGTAGCAATATTGTTAGGGAAAATACAATAGCAGTGAATATGATGAGTGGAAATGGTAGGGGTCTTTAACAAGAGGTACAGGGCCAGACTGAGCAAGTGAGTGACGGGAATATGACTGCAGTAAAGAGTTCCAGACGGAATGTCTGAAATTGCCTAGCCTAAAAGTGATTAAGATGCAAATGCCCAGTTTTAGCCCTTACAAGTTCATGAAATAATAGACCATTGCAAAGAGCAAGTAACTCAAGCACCATGTGAACAAGCACACCTAACAGTGCTCTTGTTGATCCAACAATTTAAGATTACAGTCATACACTGGCTGAATAACTACTCTGAGGCTGTATTCTAGTGGACTGAGATTTAAACTTAATATTTTAGCAAATTTATGGGTGTGTTCCAAAGAAATAATAAAATCCATGGAGAACTCGGTGGTTGGGAAAAGAAAAAAAGAAGGGGGAAAAAAGAGTCCTTAAACTAATTAGTGTGGAAAAAAATCCCTTAACAATTGAAGAAGAACCATAGCTGTCATTAGGGAAATGGGTTGGGCAGTGAGCTGGAGGAGTGATGGAACCTTATTTTTTGTGCATGCATCTTTTCCCCACAAGCTTCCATTATCTCAACAGCTGTGACCATTCCTCTTGCTCCCTTTTAGATCCCTAAGGAGTACAAAGCAGCATGTGTAGAAGCTAGGCAGGAGCTGTGTGTATGTATGGTGATTAGGAAACTAACATGTATGTGCTGACTAACCATGTGGCTACTTCCAAGTGAGATATAACCCTAAACAGTCTGTCTATTGCTTCTTCAGATGGGACAAATCTCATTTGGATTGGTCCCTCTACACAGTTTTTAATTCACAACAAATTCACAGAAACTTAATTTTCTTTAAAATTCATTAAAAATTGACCTTTGGAAGGGTCAGTGAGTAGACAGAAAAATATGTGATGAAAAAATATTGTTTGAACAGGAAGCAGGGGTGAAATTAAGAACACTTCTATTCTTGCTTCAACCATTAGCAACATATATAGAAAACAAACCATCAGATGGGAAGTAAGTTAAATACAGTACCTGTCCTAATTTTTATCCAAAATCTGGAGTAGGAAGAACACCAGATTGAAGATGAATGATAAATCTTCTCAAATAAGGTTTATTTCCTGGAATATTTGGCCCCAACATATCCAAGTGCAGCAGAAATAACCGCTTGGTGTTTGACTGCGTGGTGATAAATACTGTATCCATTTACATAATTAAACGTTAGCTTCTAACAGGGGTAGAAACCTCAAAAATGCACCAGGTCTAGACCGGGCAACTTGACATTCCTCTGTCACTACTCTTCCATCAGAGGGCAGAACTTAAGGAAAGCTAAGTAAAGGGAAAGGTTTTGTCAGGTTGGAAAACAAAGTAAACCCATTTACCTTGCTGATGCTGGAGGAAAGCTTTAGCAATGCACTGGTAATCTGAGTCAAGCTCACAGCAGGCATCCCATCCAATAAAAAAAAAAGTTCCATTTGAGAGAACTTGTAAATATATGAGGTAAATAATCCACGTCTGTAGGAATTCTGCCATTCACTTCTCAGATTTCCCCCGAAATGAAACTAATCAATGCCCCTTTGAAAATATCTATGGTACCTTGGCCTGAAATCTGAAACACTTTCCCAGCTGATGAAAAAGTTGAAGGACACAGCTTCTACATATATCAAAAAGAGGTTGCAAGCTTTGTTTGAAAGTGCTCAAGGCTTCAGTCCTTAGTCTTTATTCTGGAACACTGGAATGATCTACTAATGTTTCTCTTAAAAATTCTTCATGTCCAACTCTTCAACATTTCCCAGGATATTACAACATTTTATGGACACTGCAAGGATGTTTGCACGTGGCAAAGGGGCTCAATATATTTAAGACATACTCAAAATTTTGTGTGAGAACTTGCCTTATTAAATGCAAATGAATGGAAAAAAATCTGAATGGGGGCTGGAAGTTTAAGTAATCCTATTTGTTTCAGAGTCTGTGAGGTGCTTTTATCCTTAGTGTCCTGTAGATTTTGAAGAAACAGTCTTGTTTGGGATTACCTGTGCTTGGTTTTGTGAGTAGTGTTGATCCCTTGTGATTATTGAGAATGTTACTCTTTTTAACTAGGCTAATTCCCTTTTTGCTTTTGAAGACAATATCACCACTCTGGAACAAGAAAAGTAGTAGAAGTGTTCGTGTCTGAGAAAACCCAGTATTTCCCTCTCTGCCTGTTTTCCCAATCCATCACAAAGGGTTTCTGGAGTTTCTTAAAGACAATGGGAGGTGAGGATGCAGTCACGTAACGCATGGGCAGCTGAATTTCAGTGTCAAAAAAGTCCCAGTGTCAAAAAAATTTACTTTTCAAGACCTCTGCACAAACACACTGACAGATAATCTTCAAAGGAGTCAATTTCTAAACTGACATGAGAGGCAAGGCAAGGAGGAAAAGAACTCAGTGGTCACATGAACAACTGGAATAGCCAAAGCACTGAGCAATCAGGGGAGTCAACAAAAATTGAACAAGAAAACGTGGGATTCAATGCACTAACCACTAAGAGATACTTTCTGGACAATCAGGCATATTCACACTCATAATTTCATCTGAAAACAAGCCTCTTTTTCTGTTTTTCATCATATTTCACTGGAAATTGGTCAGGAGGAGCCCTTCTAGCAAAAACTACAGACACAAGTTCCTGAGAAATTTTAGAGCAAAATCAACAACAGAAACAGGCAGGAACTTAGTCAATCAGACCTCCATAGTCCTGTAAAGATTCCACACGGAACTGAGAAATTGTGTAAATGTTTTTCTTTAGATTCCATGAACTAATCAAAGCACACAGATTTAGAGCAGCACTAATGTCAGATCCTCAACATGCAATAAAGCACATTAAGTGTGCTTGGATTTCCCACCAGCTGAGACCTTTGTCAGAATTCTTCAGAGGGGACATTTTTCCCCTCCAGAAGGAACTGGTGCAAGTCTCTGGAGAATTTTGTTCTCTTTGAAAGAGAAAATTGTTATCTCAGTGTTAAAAATGAGTCTGCACTGTGCCATAAAACTTCTGCTCGGATTGTGCTGACATGCCTTAGTAGTGCTGTTTTAAATACCACAAAGCTATTTACCTGAGCCATTCCTACAATTTATCAGAAAACCATGCAGATTCTCACAAAAAATTTTGATTTCCTTTTAGGTAAATTGAGAAAAATGAACTAAAGGAGTATTTGGCCAAACCTAAACTCCCTGACAGAGTTCCTGGTGAGGGGAAGCATGCTTTGACTGCAGGGACATACAATACTCTCAGAAGAGCAAGCAGCCAAGTGACATCTCCCATGAAATCTCATCATGACATATCTCCTCTGCAAATATTTCATCTGTCAGTTGATTTATATGAGGGACAGGGAGAGGACTCTTTTATCATTAGAAAATGGTGTTGTCCTTCTATAAGCAGAACCACTCAGACAAAAATCCATTTCCTTAGCAGAGAATATTTTTAATTCTTTTAAAAACTGATTTCTGAACCCCTTAATTCTTTACTTAATTGATGGCTCTCAAATGGAAGTGTGCTGAGAAAAAGACTGCTGTGGGACTGACAGAATTTAAATCGGCAGCAGCATAAAGAACAAAGACACTGCAGTGTAAGTGACCAAAGCTCCAGAAGTCCTGAAACATAATTTTTTTAACCTTTTGGGGCTGGCTTAAGTTTGCATCTGGAAGGAGAGCACTTCAAGTCTGCCAAAGGAGACTAGCAGCCCATTCCAATTTAAATGGATAATGAATTAAGACCCAAATCTTCTGGTAATTCAGAAAGAAAAAAGTAACACCTCATCTCTGTTATGTGAAGAGCAATCCTGCTAAGAAAACAGTCCTTTTGTAACTGAAGGTGCAAATGGAAGCACTCAGGTTAACAAGAACCAAGTGGCAAGATCCTGCCTCTTGGACGTCAGTGGACTTGTCCATCTCTCCTTTTAACTTTGTATTAGTGAAGGAGGCATGAGGCCATCAGTAAAGTTGACTGACTCTCCTTTATATAGCAAAGCTTTATTTTTGTTAAATTACTGTCTGGCAGCTAGAGTTCTGTACACATCATTTAATGCATGGCTTTGTGAACCTCATGAGTTCTGACATTTCTAGGACAGGCTGAGCAATCGATACCTCTTGTGCCTCTGGCCAAAAAGTGTAAGGAGAAAGCCTGATGTCATTATGGTCAGAAACCATCTCTTCTTTTGTGCTCTGTCTGAAAAGGCTTTTGGAAGGAATATCCACAGCCTCATAATGGGCATTGTGACTGAGAGAGGGAGGAAGTGGAAAAATTAACTTAAAACATCATCTGCTTTAGTTATACAAGTATTGCCACTGGCTGTTGTCTAGCAAGGCAGTGTCTGAAGGGGAAAGACTTCGTTTTGTACATAGCCTTAGGATTAGACCAGGAGTGTTTAGTGATCTGTTGCCAAGGCCACAGTCTTTGCGATGCAATTTTAAGTTTAGGCAGAGCTGAGATATTCCTGTCTTTGCTTCAGGCAGAAGTAGATAATCTGATTAATGGGGATTAATTCCATCTAGCTCTAGCTATGCAGAAATGGGGCGTACATTTCAAGACTCTCTCTGCTATCAGCAGAAGATGATTTGCTGCTGCAGAGCTTGACTTCAGACAGAAACATCTCAGAGCCTGTTCTGCAGGGACTAGCTAACTCTGACTTCTGGATGGTTTAGGTTCGGCTAGCTAGATCCTATCCTTTTTCCTCCTATTGTTTCATCTGGCACAACAGGATAACAAAGTTTTGCCTCTCAGATCTTCTCTGGGCTCTGACACTGGCACAGAATCCATTCGTTGTATGCTTGTATCACTCAACACCCTCTAAAATTTGAAACATAGGCAGTAACAAGGAAGACGTTCAGATGGATAATAATCAGGGTAGACTCACATGACTAATAAGAATAATTTGCTTGTTTTTATGGAGAAAATTGGGTGACAGAAGGGAGGAAAAAAATGACAATTCCTTTGCAGGCCTCCAGAGGCTGTGCAGCAGGTCCTATGTTAACTTTATATTGATGCCATGTTGATTTTTTGCTTTTTCTTTTATACCCCTCTTATTTGCCCTTTTATATAGCTTTTATAGCTTAGTGCTTTTAGCCTACATACTTGTAATTTCTTAAGTTTGATAACTTAGCTGAGACCCGATGTCCCTTAAGCCAAGAGACCAAACATCCTGAAGGCCCCGCAGCTAGGGGTCAGAAAGCCCCAGACACCAAGGTCCTCTCCAGAACACATTCTGTAAACTAAGATAGGCCCATCCAGGGGCGGACTCTTTGGAATGGGGGGCTCATTCGAGCCTCTCATTGGGGAGTCTCTGATAGGTATGCTAATTTGCAAAGCCTTAACTGTATTGTGTGTGTGCATTTTTGGTGTGTGTGTGTTTTCTCCGCGTATTCCACCTGGGCGTAGAGAACGCCTTAAGAGTCCTTAAAATAAGTACCGAAAATAAGCAAGGGAGAGGTAAACCCCCTTCTCCCTTTTAACTGTGTTTGGCTCTGATTTTAAGACCAGGGAAAGGCAACAATATGATAGATGCCTTAAGGCAATACAATATTGTAATATTGTACATCTATGGCATTTGAGCTCATGACTCATCTATACCAGTATCTAATGAAGGAAAAATTGGTGCAAAACATATGATAACAATCACAATAGAGTTGGGCAGCTGAGTGCTGTAACTAAGTATTGTCATTTGTTTTTTTGTCAGAGCATTGAGTAACATATTATTAAAAGCTTCTTAAATCATCCTGCATTACCTGCTTAAGGAGGGATGTAAATATGAAGATATAATCAAAGCCAGAGCATGTGTTGAGATGGAATGTGCATAAAAGGCCAGGCAAACTTCAAATGTCATTCATTCATACTAAAGAAGATGCAGCAGTTTTGAATCAAAGGTGAAGAAGGTAAATATAAATTGGCAGGACACCCCTTGGATTCAGGGTGCAAATTCAGTTTTAATGTTCCAGGGCCACAAATGAGAACATTACAGGGAAAACATGATGAAGAGAAAAAACTGACACACAGTGTCAACTGGGCATCACAGCAAGTTGGTGCCATGTCAAACATCAGCACCAAAACAAGCAAAACTGTGTCAGTGATTGTCTGACATATTTACATCCTCAATGAGCTGCAGCTTGACAAGGAAGAGCAAAGGGTGAAATTCCCTGAGCAAACCCATGAGAAGTGAGCAGCAATGACAGCTAACATCTGCTGGAACTAAAGTGTTGCTGGCTCAGCCAACAGGATCCCCTTGTTTAGAGATGGCTAGAAGCCTTGCAATTCAGAAAAGGTCAAAGTTTGCAAGAAGGCAAAAAAGGAAATAAACCACATTTTTTGCAAAGAGCACCTCATTTTCCATGGTCACCTCTGTTGCCAGTAGAAATTTTTCAGGTAAACTAATTTGTGCTTAAGTTCACTAATTTGTGGGGTTTTTTTTGAAGTTAGAGATCTTGAAAAGAAAATGGTTGGTTTTAAGAAGGGAAAACTACTAGAATTCAAAGCCAGTCCGATAAAAACCTCTAGATTTTACTGCCTTGGTAGCTTGTACCCACAGAATACTTCGTTACTTCTTACAAAAACAGCTATGAAAGATATTTCTCAGTTCTATTTTGTTGCTCTTGTTTCTATAGTTTGTTTCATCCTTCCACCTTCAACTAAAAAGCTCCAACAACTGTGAAGAAATTTTTATCAGTATGGTTGAAGTTTGCAAAATACAAGCCAAAGAGGAGGATTTGGTTTGGAAAATATAGGTTTAGTCAGATGGAAATCTGGGAGCAGCAAACTATGCCCCACGAAGAAAAATGAAGCCACTATGTAGGAAAAGGATAACGTAGGATGTCATCTTTCCAAGGAGACCTGTTTGCAGACAGCAAGCACTGATTGACAAGAAACAGAGAGTTGACTCTTGGTAAGGAATATCTATCTGTGTGTTTGTGTCTGTGCATGCATGTACATTTTTGCCACTCATGTCAACAGGTGGGGAAGGATAAGTGCAAGGACTGCTTGAAATGGATGCACTGTGTTAATCTCATCCCTCCAATGGTGCTGTTCTGTCCAGATTAGGCTGCACCACAGCATGCAACGGTACAGATGCATATACCCATTAAATCCCAGATGGGTATGCAACACTCATGTCTGCTAAGCTGCTAAATGTGCTTTGGGCTCTGGAGGAAAGCCGTTAGGCTCCAGTTCAATGAGTTCACCAGTCCATTTTCAGAAGTAGGTAAAACTGGGTATCCTAACTGTGCAGAAGAATTCACATGTTCTGTGTGGGAAGCAGCTGCAAACCCCTGAAGCTGAATGACCTTGTGTTCTCTTTTAATATATTGTCTGAACTTCAAAACCAGCCCATTTTAACATGCATTATTTTAAGAGTTCTCTTCCCTGAAAAAGAGTACTCAGTTAACTTGAGCACACCCACTCCCCTACTGTGCAAATGAGAAAACCTTACATGAGAAGTTTTACCATTAATTATCTACCTACAATTATAACCTACACCTTCCCCTTGAATGGAAACCCCGGGGCAAGCACAGCAACAATCTTTCAAGCCATGCAACAAGTCCACCTTACTTTAGCTTAGCTATCACTGTGCCCACATATTTTCAGGAGTACTTGTTTCTCTCACTCTGCATCAGTCTAAGCATGGCCATAAGGCTGAGCTGCAAACCCTGGGTTTTTTGCATGACAGTACTGTGTGTTTTAGCAGACTCCTGCCATTACAAAAAGCCTGTAGAGAGCACAGTATAAAATGGTGAAGCAGCTGGCAAGGGGCTGTTGCCCTGGCACTGGTCATTGCTCCTGTAGAAGAATGGGCTTCATGGGGAAGCTGTATGAAATGCTGGCATGAATATTTTGCACTATCATTTGGAATGGCAATGAAACAGGAATGTTATCACAAATTGTCACCATTTATTTATGGCTTGTGTACCACTGTGACCACATGTAAATTGATCAAGATACAATGTCTGTTACGAGTCTAAGACCGGTAGTGCAGAGGAGACTAAATGTCAAAGAATTATATGCAAGTACCTAAAGGAGATGCCCAGCCATTTCACAGACATCTTGAGACTGCCCAGCTCTGGAAGGCTAAGTGCAAAGATTTGTTCTGGTCTTGCAAGGCAATGCACCTGCAGAGCTGCCCAACAGCTGAAGTTGTTGACATCGCTTCCCTTCTCCCTATTGGTGCCTTATCAGATGATGCCCAAACACTGGGAGAGCATAGAAAGGCTTTTACCAGCCTTTCAGAACGTGCTGCCAGGGCCATGCTAAGACAGCAGAGGTGTCTTTCATCCCCTCTATAGCTTCAGAGAAGTGACAGTGCTACTTCTTGATGGAGAGAACTGTGTAACCATGAAACAAAATATTCCAAGTCCTGCACTGCTGAGAAGGTATCTCTGAAGCACAGCTCCTGTTCTAATGCACTAGCACTAAACCTTTGCAAAACAACTAAAACAACTTAATAAATTATTAGGCAGAATATTTCCAGTGGCTTTTCTGAACTTTATTCCTTCAGTTTCTAAGTATCACTTAGTGGCCTGTTACTCTGCCCTATTCTGCCGTTCATGACTAAAATAGAAAGGCTGAAAAGCTACAGGGAAGATACTGATGGACAGGTCTGCAAATTGTTCCAGCTGAACCATAAAACTGTCAAAGAAATTATACATGTTAGTTGTGATGGCCCCGTGCCTCCCAGAAATAAAGTGAATCCTTAATGGAAGACTTTAGTAAGGAATTAAACATTAATTAGGGCTTATATGAGATAGACATAAAAGGGATTAGAGACAAACCACAGGTTTGGTATAGCAATGGTAGAATGATAGACAGCATTTATTTTTGAACTTTGGTTGACTGGTTATAAGCACTAAAGCTGAGAAGGCAGAGGAAAACATCTTTATTCCTTGTTTTGAAAGGGGTAGTGGCCCAATGCCCTCAGTTTTCTTTACTTGCTTCACAAGCACAGTGCTGTGAGAGTACTTACGTTCTCAGTTATCAACATGGTTCGTAACTGGAAAAGCTTCTAATGGGTTGACTCACAAGCTCATGTGATAGCCACAGGAAGTCTAACACAGAAGTTATGGCTATACTTGGTGTCAAAGTGGCAAATAGCTTTGTAAAGGAGATATATTTTTCACTGAGTACATCTGGGTTGACTTGGTTAGACAAAATGAGCCAATGTAATCTTTCCAGAAGACTCACAGAGTGGCCATTCTGATTTTTCTAGAGGACTCTTTGATTTGTTATTATTTTTGCCTCTGCCTCTCCACAGCCCACACAAAACATCAATTACAATCCATGTCCTGTGGAACAAACAAGTGAGGATGTGTACATCCTGTGCCATTCCATTTTGGGGGCAGGCTTCCAAATGTGTATTTATTAATTGTTGACTGGCATCTACCCTGAACCTAAAGTTCCATCCATGAGTCATCTTTCGTATTAGTACAACCAGCAACACAGATTTCCAAAACTTGCTTTCAGACCG
>VWZT01004464.1:0-11458 GCA_013397055.1 Pachycephala philippinensis | reverse complement strand
TCCTGGATTGTTTACTGAGCATTATGGCAAATGATAAGTTAACTGATAATTAAAACCAGATATATAAATAATAAATATTCCCATCTGGATCAGCTGCAAAATAAAAGCTGGCATGCATGGCTTGTAGCATTGGGGAACACCTGGAAACTGTAACCATAGTTCAAGAATTTGCCCATGCTCAGCTACCAGCGGCTGATCACGGCCACATCTTTAGTACCATGAAGTGCAACTCAGTGCTGAGAAAGGTCCACTGGTTAATGTTCTTTGCATGGTAGCACACAGCACTACCGCTGCTGAACCATACAATTTTAAAGTTTCCCTTCTGGTCTTCAGCTACTCCCACTCATGCAGAAGAAAGGTGCTAACAGAGGATAAAATAGATCCACCACCCCATCTCATCCAGACCCAGTGCACATAAGGTATCAGAGAGTTGCAGACAGTGTGATCTTCTCCTGCAACTATACCCTTGATCTTTGAGAAGCCATGGTGGTCAGGAGAGGTGCCTGAGGACTGGAAGACAGCAAATGTCACCCTAGTCTCAAAAAGAGCAAGAAGGACCCAGGGAACTACCGGTCAGTCAGTCTTACCTCAGTCTCTGGAAAGGTGATGGAGCATCTCATTCTGGAGACTATCTCTGTCCACATGGATGACAAGAATGTGATCAGGAGTAGTCAGCCATGCCTCACTACAGGGAAATCACACTTGACCAACCTGACTGCCTACAATGAAACAAAGACCTGGATGAACGAGGGAAGAGCAGTTGATGTTGTCTATCCTGACTTCTTTTTAAATGAGCTTGGCAGAGCAGGCTGTGGAAATCAACTCCCCATGCCCTGTCCACCCTGTGTACTGATGCCAGTTCTAGGAGCCAAGACAGTACCAAAGACTGTTGAGGTTTGAGGGATAAATCTGTTCTTTCCTCCACACTCAGTCTCCCTTCCTCAAAGCAAGAGGTGGAACATGCTCTGGCCATAGATAAATATATGCAAATCCTCATTCCACCAAAGGACCTAAAGGAGTTGTAAGACAAATGACTATGTGGGGTGCCACACAAATACATGGTAATTTTTACCCTGAGGAGCTGATGCAGCCAAAGAGGGAACTGAGGAGATAAGGTGGCTTGTTAGAAGGATGCAAGGCAGTGTATCATCCTCAGCTAACCACATAGTGCTGCCCTTCTTCTACCTGACTCCAGTCTTAATAGATGTGACTGCCATGTGACATCAATGCCATTCTCTCTGGTAGCTCTGCAACACTCTTCCTACATTCTAAAATAAATTTTGCTATGGGCAAAAGGGAATATAGATTATATGCGGAGCTCAGAACTTACTGTTAGTCTAATTAGGGTCTCCACAGTCTAACTAAAATACAGGAGGTCACTATCTTTGATTCAGTTACAGTAGAATCAACATTCTGAAAATAAGAGTGAGATTGATACACATGAAATTCCTACTATCTATCCCTTTTTTCTGTCCTTAAGTTTAGCCTGCTATTGTCCTTCTGCGTCCTAAGACTCAGAGAGGACATAAGCTCTCCCCAAGCACAAAGCGGGTATCACACTGAGTCCCAGGCATGCCAATTTCTTCATCAAATGTAGGCTCTTGGTCATTGTAGTGTAGTTGCCTGAGCCCCATTTGGGGCTATTTTGGATGTTTTCTTAATAAAATCTGGTTTGCTTTCATTAGATCCCACCTAAACTTTGACACTCAGATGTAGGGTTTCTCTTTGCTCAGGGACAGTGGAGTAAATCCAAAACTTTAGAACTGGAAGTAAAATCTTTCAGATTTATTTCCCTCCCAAGTTAAGTGCAGATGGAATACATACTAGCCTCAGGCCCAACATTCCAATCCTCCTGCTGGTACTTAGCCCAGCACAGGAAGAATACTGCATCTTTACAGTAGTCCTTTCTATCTGTGAGAACTAAGCATCATCACTGTTTGCCACAGAACCTTCCCCCTTTAGTCCAGGAGCCCCATTTCAGAGGGGCTTCAACCGCTACCCAACCCCTATCTTGCACAGGTGCTGATCTCAGCACTGCCTACATCTGGCCACAGACCTTTGATGTAGACTCTGATTCATAGACTGACTTCCCAGTTTGGCCCCAGAGTTGTCCTGTCACGATACTTGCCTGGTCCAAATGTAATGACCTGGACTCTGGGCTGACCACATTTGTCACTCAGCACCTGTCTTGCTCCTTGGTTCAGAAGCAGTGGATGGGGCTGGTCATGAGGCTGTCTGTTTCCTCAGAGATAAGCTGGCCCTTGCTGTGGCCTGTCACATTTTACCCTGCTTGCTATTTACTGAGCTAAGCTGAAAAAATTTAGGCAGCAGTCACACAACTATCAAACAGCCCTTACCACAGCTAAAACAATCTTGGGTCAAGACAAGCCCTGAGACACACTGTCAGGCTGATGTGAAGCCCTTGGCCCAACAGTCATAATGACAGAATTAGATGTACCAGGTTACATCTGAAGACAAAAATAGTTGTACAGGGCTGAATTGCAGCAAAACAACCCCCTTGAGTAATGTTCAATCATGGTGGAATAGAAGGTGACATCTGGGTGATAAGGTCCATGTCTCTGGAACAATAAGACAGCATTTTAGAAATAACCCTAGGCTATATGCACTGGATGAAATATACTGAAGTATCACAAATGCAGGGAGATGCCAAATCCTGGCCTTGAATGTAGCCAGCTTTGGGATACTAGGGATATGCACATGGATGGTATTTAGAATTTCAAGCACTCACATAATACTTGTTAAATTTGTTGTATTCAGCAGAGGTGATAACAAGACTTCCTAATTACCTCTTAGGTAAATAAAGTAATGACAAGGAAAGCACCTGTAAAGGGCTGAGAAGTATTTTCATCACTCTGAGTCTGTTTGCATCTACCCAGACTATGTTGTATACCAGCAGTTGATCTCCTCAGGGCACAGAACACTTCCACCTTAGCTATGAAGTCTAGAAAGTGCACTGGAAAAGCCATGAAACACTTCTGAACTTGTCAGAATTGTATCTAGACCAAAAGCAGGAGTTGGAAAAACAATTATGGTGTCATACCAGGAAAGAAGTAGAAACTAAAAGATCTGAAGCCCTTGGGAGGGAAAAGCACATCCTACCCTACACAGCAGAGTAATGCACCCTGTTCTCTCCTATACAACTGATCAACCCTCGATAATCCCATGCAACTCTAGGATGGTATGTCCCAGGCCCCTTCAAACTTTCAACCTCTTTCAGGAGTGCACCCATGTTCCTGCATCACATGCCACTTCTGTCTGGGGCTGATCACTGCAAGAAAATCAAGTCCAGCACAGGCAATCACCACCAGGGAGCAGGTATTCTGTCTGTCTGCAACCTACACAGCCTGTGGCAGAAACCTAGTGCTAGAGGTACTGCATAGCACTGTCCCACTGAGGGGAAAAGCAACAGATAGCTGCAGGCCACATCCAGTTCAACTACTCATCCCAAAGGCTGGAAATAAGTTGAGGAAGAAGGAAATCTGGGGGCTCACAAAGCCCACCCGATCGTGGGTAAAAGCTGCAACATTGCCATAAGCTGAGCTTTAAAAACAAGCACTCCATAGGAAAAGCAGGACTAAGATCCATGCTGTGTTGCTGACTCCTAATGCGAGGTACGTGTGTCTGATACCTTTAGTATGTTGCAGAGATATTGTAAGTGCAGTGGCAGTTTGGTAATTGAGATGGGTGTATAGAACTGCTAGACTCCTGCAAGAAACAAGATCACTTGAGTTAGATTTGACAAGGCTGCCCATGCTATGGAAACCATGGAAATGCACGAGTTGGAGCACAATTTCATACTATCCCTTCTGCAGCCTACCAGCAGGCAGTTCAGTCAGGGCTGGTCTCATTCTCTCCTACCTTTGTCCCTGAGCTTCTTCTGTTGTGGACTACCAGCCTACACAGTGTCATGTCTCTGCAGCTTACCTGTGCACAAGAAAACAAACTGAACCAAAAAAAGGAGATGCTTCCCAGGCAGTCAGCTGGAAGAATCATCCTCCTTTCAGCTTCCTTGCTGTTGGACCTAACACATGGGAAACAGCAGCAACAGGCAAGCAGTGGCAGGGAAGAAGAGCAGGAGAGAAGTCCTGGTTAGAACGGATTAGATGTAATATGAAATTTGAGACTGTTCAGCTGAGTCCATCTGCCCAAAGACCAGCTGCTACCATGTGGGAATGTGAAGTTATCCAAGAAGCAAAGGCTGTCATAAACCCTGGAATGTCTCACCAGTAGTTAGTTATTTACAACAGTAGTTAGTTATTACAAAAATACCCAGATAACTACAGATGATTTTCTAGGCTTCAAGTTCCATATGCTACAGCAAAAGTCTTGTTCCTGCCATGTGGCATGAGATGGCTGTGTGACAAAGCCATCTTGGCATTTCCAGGGATGCTCTTCGAAGCCAAGTTTATAATTCAATTAAGTGCTAAATGAGCTGGAGGCATCTGAACAGAAAAGCACACACACACACACACACATTCACTCAGGCACTTACCGCCCCCCCCGCCACCCCAACATATACACCCAAATTTCCTGTGTATTGTGTAGGTTCCTCTTCAGAGAGAAAGAAAATGCAGGAGGAAATTACCAGCTCCATGACATGTCTGCAAGAGCCTGGAATGTCTCTGTTCTCAAAACATCTGCAGGGATGCTGCAGGGAGAGCTGCTGGGGCCAAATGCCTTAGGCAGTCTTTCTCAGAAGAGTGATTCAGCTCAGGAGTAACAGGTTTTACATCTCTCAACTGCCCAGTTTGAGACACTGGAGGATTTTAAGCTGGCCAGACAGCTGGGAAGGGTCAGCCTCAACATACTGGAAAGGGCCAGTGAACAGTGCTGCTCTCCATTCCCCATGCCCGTGTGCCTCCTCACGAATGCCTCAGGAGAGGAAGAGCTCTCACTCAGTTTTTGCAGGGAGATGGGAGGAGGCTGTGTTAAAATCTCCAGTGTACTTTGGGTGGGAGTGTCAGCTGTGGGAAACCTCCCCGGTAAAATGCTACACAGAAAAACTGCTGCTGGACACTTCCCAGCCCTTGGAGGAGCAGAGTAAAAGGCAAAAGGGGAACGTCCCCTCGACCAGGGTCTTTATCATGGCTCTGCCCGACAGTCTTTAGAACCACGCTCATAGAAACCCAAGCATATGTGTTTAGCTCTGAATCATACTTTTAAACCTGGCAAACTGCATGTTGGAGGTAATCTGAGGTAATCCTGGCATTTGTGCTGCCCCTGGAAGAAGAGACTTGGGAGAACAGCAGAGCAGACCACTGAGTTTCACCAGCGTAACCTGGCATTTGACCTGAAAATGCTACCGGAACATGTTGGTCCAGTTGGCTACTTTGGTTGGGAAAAAGCAAGCCACATGATCCCAGCTGCTCTCCCTGCAGCAGCCCTGAGATGTTTTGGGAGCAGAGGTGTATTGGGCTCTTTCACAGGGTGCAGGTGACTCTGCTGGATTTTCTTTCTCTGGAGGAGGCACCAGAGCAGCTGTGATGAGCAGAAAAGATTTCCTGTGGACAACTGCAGTTCTTCTAACAAGACTGAAAAATCTTGTTAGCTGCTTTGTTAGACATGGAGGAGAAACCTGCGGGTGATAGTGTTTTTTATCAAGTCTCTCCTTTAGTGGGGGTTTTGACTTAACTTCTGTCTCCCAAGTTCAGGCCCAATGTGGCCAGTGTGCTACATGTAGCACTTGCCCATGCCTTGGGATAACTTGTAGAAAAAAAGGGGGACATTTCGCTTAGCCCCTACCCCAATCTCTGAGAAGGACAGTCTTGGAAATGCTCTGGAGGTCATGTTTTTGTCAGACTCCCAGGGAAGAGACTTTCCTGGAGCTCTGAGAGAGACTTTTCTAAAACGTCAACAGAGCACCATCAACATCCATGGCTCTGTGGTGTTTCAGGGCTTTCTACAACATGTCTGAGGACAGCCAAAGTTTCCTGGCCAAAAAGAGCATTGTTTCGACACCTTGTCGTCCAGACGGGACTTTGAAATCAGCCAAGCTGAATGCAACAGTTCTGTTTTAGCAGTCTCTGAGGAAATGTCACCTTGGTCTCCAAGGCTCAAGCCTTCCTGATGTCAATAGGAATGGTCTGTGGTAGAACCTATGGAGTTCAGGGGCTTTCTCCCTTGCAAAGAACTTTTTGCTGAAATTTGTGGGTAAGTCCTTGACTGGGGACTGAGCTGTTGGCTCCTCTGCAAGGGATAGCTTCCACATCCATCACTGCTAGGTGCTGGAGCTGCTAGCATCTTTTGCTGGCCCCACAACGAACCTTCCCCACCTGAACACAATGAGGTCCAGGGCTGGTGTTAATAAGCAAAAAATCACAGTACAGCATTTGGTTATCAGGTATTCATCTTCCCCAATCTATTCCTCTGGAGGGGAAGCTGACAAAAGAGCCAATTTGAGTGGGTGCAAGGCCCTTCTCTCACAGATCACCCTTTCCAGCAGGCAAAATGCCATCAGCCCTCACTGAAGCCCACACAGCAGCACTCACCCAAAGGCAGCTGTTGATCCAGCTCAGGGTTCAGCTAGCAGCATAGAACTGGATTCCCTGCCTGGAAGGCTTGACAAGGTTCCTGAAGGCACAACAATAGGTAAATGAGAATGATCCTGATGACAAGAGTCCCATCCCATGGAAAACTAACTCCTCAGGTATACATGCTAACAAAAAAGAATTTATCAAGCTACACGCTGTGTGTGATAAAGCACATTTAAAGCTCTTCACAAAAGCACGGATTCATAGACTGTTAAGAGTTGGAAGGGACGTCAAGGATGATCAAATCCCAACATCCCCCTGCCATGGGCAGAGACACCCCCCACTAGACTGGGTTCCTGAGGGCATTATCCAACCCATTCTAATGACACCTACCGCAAGTACAGGAGCCGTATCCCTGTCCTGTGGGGTCAGTACTGGGATCCAGAGGCCCAGCCAGCGGCCCACAGCCCCGCAGGACTGGGCACACAGCATGCCCGTGTCCGCTCCCCTGGGAGAGCAGGACCCAGCACAGCCGGCGCTCTGTGAGACAGAGCCTCCTAAGGAGCTGGAGACGAGGAGCCAGGTAGGTAGCCGTCCATCCCACGAGAGCCGTGTGGCGCACAGGAGCCGTATCCCTATGCCAGTGTCCCGTGGGGTCAGCACTGGGATCCACAGGCCCAGCCAGCGGCTCGTGGCACAGCGGGACTGGGCACGCGGCATGCCTGCGTCAGCTTCCCTGGACAAGCAGGGCCCAGCACTGGCATTGCTCTGGGAGACAGAGCCTGCCCAGCTGCTGAAGCCCAGGAGGCCCGTAGGCAGCCGCGCTTCCCACGACACCTACCTCAAGTACAGGAGCCGTATCCCTGTACCAGTGTCCCACGGGGTCTCCACCGGGCTCCAGAAGCCCAGCCGGCGGCCGACAGCAGAGCAGCAGCGGGCACAAGGCACGCCTGTGCCAGCTGCCCCGGGCAGCCTTCCAGGGACATGGTGCTGCAGGCAAGAGTTAGAGCAGGAGCCAGCTGAGTCCTGTGCCCAAATCGGCAGGCAACACCTCAGCGGCACATCTCTGCCAATGCCTGCAAAGACTGCCGAGAGCCAGAGCACCCTGTCCCGCGGGGAGCCCCTGCAGGAGCTGAACGCCAGGTGCTCGGCCCATGCAGAGCACAGACTGCCCCCACTCAGGGAAGCCAGCCCAGTTCTTCAGGAGTTGGAGGAAATCTCCCATTACCAGACTCTGCTGGACTGGCTGGAAGCAAACTTCCCAAAGGTAGAGGAAGACAAGAGACACCAAGAGCTGTCCCAAAGACAGCATGACAAGGATGAAGAGCCGTCCCAAGGAGAAGAGGACAACACGGAAGAGCTTTCTGCCGGCGAAGACAGCACTGATGAATGCCCATCCCAGGGAGACCAGGATAAGGATGAAGAGCGGTCCCAAGAGCAAGGCAGCAAAGAGCTGTCCCAAGGGGAAAATGACATCAGCTTCAACCTGTGGGACAACTCCTTGGGCCCGGTGAGTGAGCGGGACCCTGACATTGCTGCCCAGGAGGTGCTCAGCTCTCTCAGCACTTTGGGCCCTGAGGCAGCAGCAGAGGCAGTCGCTGAGCTGCCCAGCACGGCGCCTGCCACAGCCGGGGCCATGGGCTCACAGCCAGAGGCTGCTGCCGCGGCCAGAGCTGCCGAGGCACAAGAGGAGGAGGCCACGGCAGCTTCTCCTGCCTTTGGCGAGCAGCTGAGAGCTGCAGAGGCAGAGAGCCAGGCAGCCACCCTGCACAGTCCCTGCAGCCCAGCCAGCCCTTCGCCAAACTGGCCAGAAGCCCGTGGCCCGAGCGGGACGCAGCCTGCGCGCAGGCAACCTCCCTCCCGCTTCAGGCAGGCGCTGCGGGCTCTGATCACACTGTGCCGCTGCTCCTGCATGGGGGCACGAGCTGAGGATTAGTGCCCCACCGCCAGCACCAGGCTGGGCCCCAGACAGGCAGGCTGGCCCTCTGCCTGCTCACCATTGCACAGCAGCAGCACAAGCGGAGAGCCTCAGAAGATGGGAGGCCCGTGTATGTGTCTCAAACACCCGTAGCCGGACGGCCGTGCACTCAGCCAAGGTCTCTTGGAAAAAAACGCCCAAGAGCTGTTGGCAATAACCAAGGACTCTTGCTGAGAACCGGACGTGAGAAAGAAGAAATTGCGACCGGAGAGAGGGGCCATGCGGAGGAGGATACCACTTTTCTGGGACGAACATCTTGCTTCTAGTCCCCGGAAAGAAAGACCACTCGAGAGCCCTGTGCCTCCGACCCACTTCCGGAAAGGTCTTAAAGGATGGACTGTGCATGACAACAAGTTTGCACAGAAAGCAAGGAAGCTGTCTTCAGGCCAGGGAAACCCCTCCATGCAAAGGACCCCCTCTTGAGCCTGGGAAGCGCTCCCAGGACCCTGGACATGTCATCACCTGAATCGACTCTGGAACCAGGAACGAGATCCCCATTGGCTGGATCGATGCTGGAACCAGCAAGGAGATCCCCATTGGTGGGATTGATGCTGGAGCCAGGAATGAGATCCCCATTGGCGACATCGTCACTGGAGGCAGCATGGACATCCCCATTGTCTGGATCCACGCTGGTGGTACGACTGCTGATCTCTTTTCCTCTCTCTCTATTTTTCCTCTTCCTTTCTTTCTTTGTCCCTTTCTTTCTCTCTCTCTCTCTCTCTCTCCCTCTCTTTAACTCATCTTTTCATTCCGTCCCTTCCCTTTCATGCTACCCCTTTCTCCCTAAGCCCCAGCCAGCTGTAGATAAGGTAGCTTAGGGACTGACATAGCCACTTCCGTGGCATATGTCATTTACTAATAAAACTTTGTGAGTTTTTGCAGACCCTGTGACTTGCGTTGTTCCTTTAGATCACGAGCATTTATGAGTCTTGGGTGCTTCCTTCCCCTTGAGGGTGGATTCACAAGGGGGTGCCTTCGCCACAGACACACTACTCAAAGTTCTGTCTCAAGCAGTTTTCCTGCAGGGCATTTTTGGGAACCTCCTGGACCAGTTTGTGCCAGCTGGCTGCCATTGCCAGCTAACGTCCCATAAGCCGCACTCCTCCCAAAGGACAAGGGCACTTGACCTGGAGGTGTCCCTTGCTCCCTTACAGAATCATTCGGTGGGGGTGTCGTCCTGGCTGCACGGCCTGTAGTAGAGGCCCAGGGTGACTCTAGAGCGCACAGTGTTTGCTTGGTGTTGCGAGTGTTGCGAAGGCTGCCTTCTGTGATCACTTTGTATGCAGTTCACCTTCCTTTTCGGTGGCCTCCAAGGGAGCCTGCCCCTTGAAGCTGAGGCTTTACCAAGTGCAGGCATAGTCGGGAGGTACCCTTAAAGGTAAGCTCATTTCTTTTCCGTCTGAAACAAGACTTTCCCATGAAGCACTCTCTTCATTGCCTTGCTGGAATGGAATGCCCAGTCTGAACGTCAGCATGTTCTTGGTGAGCTGGGCTCTCCTGCCGAAGCCAGCAGATACAAGCACCTCTTGGTGCAGGGCACCACTGACTGCTAAGAAAAGCGGGGAATAGCGGAGGTTTTCTCTCCTTGTCGGTTGAACTGGATGCTCACTTGGGTCCTGCGGGTTCTCTTAGAGGAAAAGGCTGATTCTCAAAACAAGGAGAGGATGCTTTTGTTTCTAATGTCTGTATTCTGCAGGGACGCTGGGAGGACAAGGGAGCTGAGGCAAGGCGTTCGATAGCCTTTCTGTCTGCTGGAACTCCCTTTCAACGCAGCTCTTTACAACATGGCACGGTGGTTTGACTGAAATGCCTGTGTTTCCCATGTACTGGAATGACCTTCCGGGCTCATGGAGGTCACAGCTTTAAAAAGCCAATGCCATGCAGCCAGACCCCCAACATTGCTTGCATTCCCAACAGGGCAGAGGGAGTGACCTAGTGCTTGTGATGCCCATCTCCTACCTGTGACAGAAGCCTGCAGCAAAGCAGAAATAGGAGCACTGTTCTCTGGCTTTGGTGGCCATCAGATGTCATGGGGAAAGCAAGCGTTGTAGACAAGCAAACAAAGGGCACAGAAGAAAAAGTGGGAAGGATCAGAGGAAAAAACAAATTTGGAAAAGAACAGGAATTACGGATCTTGCAGTTACCTACAGTCCTACAAGATAAGGCCCTGATAACATCTGTAAGGTCTCTAATAGGGTGAGATACGACTTTGTGCTTTTAATTTGATTGTCTTGCTTTGGAACAGGTACTGCCGAGCCAAGGATGGACCCAAGCCTTCCTCTTTGTCTTTAGCCCTACTTCTTTCTACTTCACCTTAAAGGGAGCCACGAGGCTCTCCCCCAAACAGCCGGTGTGGTTTGTTGTCTAAAGACTTGTAGCCGTTGTAAAGCACTAATAGGAAAGAAATTCAGCCTGCAGGCTCTCAGGGTTGTTAGGCCACCTCTTTCATTGGATCTGGGCTTTTGTTGGCTGTGTTCAGCGTCAGTTGATTCCTAACAGAAGCCTACTTCCACTAGCAAACCATTCTGTCTCTAGAGGTGTTCGAGAGGACTCTGCATGTGGCGCCTGGGGCTATGCTTGAGGGGTGATGGTGGTGCTGCTGCCTTGACAGTTGGCCTAGAAGATCTGGAAGGTCTCTCCCTAACTTCAATTGCCCTGTCCCCGGTGCGGGACTTTGAACTTGTTCAAGCTCACGGGGCTCTTGCAGTCCCACTTGTCAAGCTTGGCCAGGTCCCTCCGCATGGTCCCTTCCTTGGCTTGTGTCAGCTGTGTGGCTCAGCCTCCTGTCAGCTGTAAATGTGCTGAGGGGGCACTCGATCCCACTCTCTGGGTCACTGCTAACACCATTAAAGTGCCCCAGTGCCATGGCAGAGTGCTGAGGTGTGGGAGTTGATTCCATGGAAGTAGGCCCCACGGCCCCTCCTCTCGAGCAGTTTGAGTTGAAAGAGTTGGATGTCACTCAGGGTGAAGGCCACGCCCCCTGGGAGGA
>VWZT01004462.1:12308-23298 GCA_013397055.1 Pachycephala philippinensis | reverse complement strand
CGGGATGGGCTCAGGATGAGCTCGGGATGAGCCCGGGATGAGCTCGGGATGCGCCCGGGATGAGCCTGGAATGAGCCCGGGATGGGCTCAGGATGAGCTCGGGATGAGCCCGGGATGAGCTCGGGATGCGCCCGGGATGAGCCTGGAATGAGCCCGGGATGGGCTCAGGATGAGCTCGGGATGGGCTCAGGATGAGCTCGGGATGAGCCCGGGATGAGCTCGGGATGCGCCTGCAGCTTCCCCCCGCCAGGCAGCGGCACATCTGGGGCAGCAGGCACAGCTGGAGGGCCCGGGCACATGTGCACATCTGGGCAGGGGAGGCGTGTGGGTGGGCTGGCGGCGCACATCTGGATGGGCGCTGTGGAGCGTCTGCAAGGAGCGGGAGCTCGCATCTGGGGCGGGTGTGCACATCTGGGTGGCGAGGATTTGCACATCTGGATGGCGCGGGTTCGCACCTCTGGGCGGTGCAGGTTCACACATCTGGATGGCACGGGTTTGCACATCTGGATGGCGAGGATTTGCACATCCGGATGGCACAGGTTCCCACATCTGGGTGGCACGTGTTCCCACATTGGGATGGTGCAGGCTCGCACATCTGGATGGCGAGGGTTCGCACATCTGGGTGGCGAGGATTCGCACATCTGGGCAGGGACCGAGCAGCCGGCACAGCCCCAGGGACCCGTGTGCCCCCTCCAGCACCCCCCGGTGCTTCTCCCCTCGCACCTCACACCTCTGCTCTCACCCCAGGCACCCAAACCTGCCCAAAACCTGACTCATCACCCCCCTGCCACCGCGATATTTTTGGCTGCCAAGGTGGGGGAGCCGATATCCCGGGATCTGAGCGGGCTCTCGGCTCCCCGGTGCCCTTTGGGGTGCCAGGGGCAGTGGCAGGAGGCTGTCACCGGCCGTGACTCAGAGCGGAGCAGGTTCCTTCGGAGGGAAAGGGAAGCTTTGATCCCGGGGAGCCGAGGCACCGAGCCCTGCTCCCCGCGTGCACTTTTGCTGGGAGTTATCTGAGGCATCTTTTTTTTTTTCGGGATAATAACTCCCAGGGCAGGTTAGGACGGAGGAGGCCTGGCAGCGGAGCGTGTGTGGGCAGGACTGGAATAACGGGTGCCGTAGGAGAGGATTTACGAGCGCTGGCAGCGGCGCTGGGAGGTTGGGAATGGCCGGGAATAGCACAGCGGGTCAGGGGTGAGGTGGGATGTGCGGGGCCGGGGTGTGGATGCGGCTCCTGTTGTTGTCCCTTTGTCATGGATCCAGTCCCCACAGGATGCTCGGTGTCCCAGGAAAGGCTCCCTGCTCCCGGGAACATCCCGGGATGGGGATGGAGAGCCCAGCCTCCAGCGGGACTCACTCTGCGAGCTGGAGTTTCTGTTGAGAGCAAAGCCAAAGTTTTGCCATGGAAATGCTGGTGGAAATCACCACAATCCCACCTGGAACGGGCCGGCTCTCCCTAATTCCGGTGTGCCGAGGCTTTTAATGGAATTATTGTGGCTTTCTCAGTGTGCCACAGCCCGGATCCCTGGCCTGGATCTCCAGGCCACCGATGGTGTCCGTGTGCGGGTGACAGCAGTGTCACCCGTGTGCCAGGGCACCATCGAGCCCCCAAATCCCAAAGAGACAAAGAAAAGTCCCAGCTCCTTCCCACCTGCCCCGGAGAAGTGGCTCCAGGAAGATCTTTACATGGAAAACACAACACAAAACTTTGGAAAATGAATCCCCGGGGAGAACTGGGCACAGCCAGGGGGCAGGAGGCGTCCATTCCCCGGGAGGGTCCCAGTTCCATCTCACCTCCCTCTTTTTGTCCTTTCAGGGCTCGGATCTGAGGATTGGGAAGATCAGAGGGAAGGTCCTGACAAGTGAGTGCAGACCCCGAGGGAGGGGATGGGACAAAGGGGTGGCAGTGCTGGCTGGGATGGGCACACGAGGTGGGGACACAAGGAGGGGACACAAGGAGGGGACACAAGGAGCTCCCCAGGGCACAGCTGGGCGCTGTCTGAAACAGGAGCCACTTTTTCTCTGATTTTTTTCTAGAGGCAAAAGTGGTTTAAAAACTCCCCGGCGGCTGGAAAGGCTCCAAAGCAGTGCAAAAAGAGGAGGGGGGAGGGATCAAACCCAGCAGAAAAACACGAGATAAAAGCGGGTGAATCCCAACAACTCCTGTGATGTTGCACGAACAAAGACTCTCAGTTCGGAACGGGCCAGACGTGGCTCGGGGAGGGGAGAGGGGCTGGGGGCTCACCTGGCTGCAGGTGACCGACTCCTGCAGGAGCTTCAGCCTCTTGTCCCTGGGTGTCACATCCTCCTGTCCCTCACGGAGGCCGAGGGGTGGCTGTGCATCCCATGGAAGTCCCTTTCCCAGGGACAACCAGTCCTCTCTGTCCTCAGCAGCTGGACACACCCCAAGCCAGCTGCAGGCCCCACATCTGGGCAGCTGTGCACCCCAAGACCCCCCTGGGGCAGCCCAAGGGGTGCTGGCCGTGCTCTGGGTGAGGGCTGGGGGGTCTCAGGCTTGTCCCCCCCAGCAGGTCCCGTGCCCAGGGGATGGAGGAGAGGTCGGGGTGATCCAGGAGGTGGCACGGGGATGGTTTGGGTGGGCACAGCGCCCGCTCTGAGCTGTTCCTGACGTGAGAGCCCACAGCGCGGGGAGCTGGGTGGGAGAGCTGATCCCGGCCTGGAGGAGGGTGATGGGTGCCCGGTTCCGGTGGGAATTCCGGTGGGAATTTTGGCTCGGGGGGATGCTCAGCCCTTCTCCTCCCCACCCCAGGTTACAGCCCGCCCAAGCCCCCGCGCTACAGCGGCTACCACCGCTACCAGTTCCGCCTGTACCGGCAGCCGGCGCACGTATCCCTCGCCCTGAGCCCCGAGGAGCAGGACTCGCTGGGTAAGGACCCCCCTGTGCCCCCCATCCCGGCCCCGAGGGGCTTTTCCAGGGGTGTGGATAACGCCGCGTGTTCCGGCGGGCTGGGGATGCTCCGGCGCGAAGGGATCCTCACGGGGGATGAGGATGAGGAGTTAAAGCCTTGCCAGGCAGCAGAAATCCTCGGGAAAGGCCTGGCAGCGCCTGGCTAGCGGGATCGGAAGCGGGGAGAGATGTGGGCTGTGAAACGCGGCCCTGGCTGGATCATCCCCCCCAGCCCGGGCCGCGGGAGTTGCATCAGCGGCACCTCGGAGCGGGAGGATAAGGATCAGCCGTGGGGAAGGTTTGGCAAGGGATTGCTCAAACCGGGCTGACACAACGCCCGCCAACTCCCAGCTCCCCAACTCCCTGCCGCTGCCTCCTCCCAAAATCCTGCATGGAGAGGGGGGATGGAGCAGCCGAGACCCCCGAGACACCGGGGCAGCGTTGCTGTTCTTCATCCCGGGGTGGGCAGGGACCCATCCCGCCCGGTGCCGAGCGTAGGCTCCTCCCTGCCCCGCTGGAACTCGGGGATCTGCGGCTCGCGTGGCCTCCACAAGGGAAATTTCCAAACTTTCCCAGCTGGGACCACACGAGCAGGGCTGGACGGGCGGGTCGGGTCGGTGCGGCCGGGCTGCGCTGCCTGACTCACGCCGTGCCTGTTAACCCACACCGCGCAGCCCGGGATGGGGGCCGGCTCCGGGGGGCTCTGGGACAGACCCCGACCCCTCCCCGGCACCGGGCCGCGGTGCTCATCCCGGGGCCGGAGCGGGATGCGGCTGCCGCGAGTCTCCCTGCGGGTTCTCCCTGCTCGTGGCTCTGTTTTCTGGCTCATTAGCTCCGCTTCTTAATGACACCGCTGATGTCACCCCCCCTCATCCCTGCCCGGAGGAGGGGGCTCGGTGCTGTCCCCACATTCCCATCGCAGCATCCCGGAGCTGGGAGGGGAGGCTGAGACCCCCACCAAGGAGCTTTTTCCCAGATAAGTCTTCTTATTAGCAGGAAATGTGGCTCCAGCCCCCCAAATTTCACCCCCAGAGGAGGTGAAAGGTCCCCCACCTCCCCCCTGTCCCCAAGGTGGGGGGTGGCTGGGCATTCCCCAGCCGAGTTTCCCAGCCCTTCCCGCGCTTCCTGGGAAAGAGCCGGTGGATATTTTTCCGCAGCATCCCGTGCTCAGGCATCGTTTGTCAGGCAGCTGCGGGGTCTGGCGGGGGCTGGCGTTTAAGGAGTTGGGTGAAGGTTATTTTTAACCATTTCCCTGCTGCATCACATCCGTGGCCCGTCCAGGCGCTGCTGCTGCAGTGAGACGCCGACAGCCCGGGGAATGAGCCCTAAAAGCAGCCCAAGGATGAGATTTTGGTGTCTCGAGGGTTTTAAATAAACCCATCCCCAAGGCGGTGGGATGGATCCGCTGGCGCATCCGGCCCTGCACGGCTGAGCCCTGCGGTGCAAAGGCAGCGCACGGGGGAGAGGAGCAGACACCTCCGGCAGAAGGTGGCAACGAGGAGGGGGTGACCCCAATCCCAAAGGATGGTGGATGAGAACCCAGCCGGCTCCTCCGTGCCTCTGCCTCGCTCCTCTCCTGCGGCAGAAGCAGTGCAGGTTCTCCCGGCGATGCCGCAGGCACAGTTCGCATCCTCGCTCGGAATTTCCCGTCTTATTTGGCCTCAGATGAACCCCTCCTTGCTGCTTTTGCTCTGTCCTACATCTGGTGACAGCCACAGCTCTGTCTCACCAAATTTGGGGTCACCCAACATCACCAGCCTCTCGGAGGGGACGTGTCCTGACCTCGGGCCCGTCCTAGCCTCGGGATGCATCCAGCCCCCAGTGCTGCATCCTTGTGCCGGGCATCCCTCCCCCGGGCATCCCTCCCCCGGGCATCCCTCCCTCGGGCATCTCTCCCTCGGGCATCCCTCCCCCGGGCATCCCTCCCTCGGGCAGCTCGTCCCCTGGCAGAGCTGAGCCCCACCAGAGCGTTTCTGCTCAGCTCCCAGGAGAATCCCCTCCTGGCAGGGGATGTGTTTTGGAGGCCGGACCAGGGAAGGTGCCGGGCCAAGCGCGGCCGAGCCCGGGGGAGGTGACAGCGCCCGGCGGGATGGCAGGAGCCCGGCCGGAGCCTCCAGAAGAGGGCACTAAACCAGGACCTGCCCGCGTCGCCTGTCCCTGCTCCCTGGAAAAACATCCCTGGGAGTTTAAAAGGCGAGGGGCGACGGCGAGCGTGGAAAACAAACCCGTGCTGCTTCTCCCTCCTCGCCTGGCAGCTCGGAGGGAGCGAGGGCATTTTCACGGTGGATC
Organism: Pachycephala philippinensis; assembly: GCA_013397055.1. NCBI lineage: Eukaryota > Metazoa > Chordata > Aves > Passeriformes > Pachycephala > Pachycephala philippinensis. The sequence goes on along the minus strand of VWZT01004462.1, from coordinate 18,101 downwards.
CAGTGCCCACCCTGCCGTGGGGATGTCCCGGTTGGGATGGCACCGACGGGCACAGGGCGGGTGCTGAAGGGCTGCAGGAGCTGGGCACGTCCCCCTGTCACTCGTGGCAATGTGGAAATCGGTTGTTTACGGCCGAGGTGTTTCTCCAGGGCGGCTCTTGAGCAAAAAACTTGTTTCATCAGGAAAAAAAACCACCCTGATCCTTCCCCCTGAGGGTTTCTGATCAATCCCGGCACCAGCCGGCTCCGTGTGACCTCGGGCAAATAACTCAGAGCCTCAGTTTCTCCTCTGGAGTCTGATTCACTTCAGTTTTTTGGCCGTGCCACTGAATTGTCGCCGAGCACCGGCTCTGTTCCCGCTCGGGACGGAAGCTGGGGACATTTGGGGTGTCCCCACGGCTCTTCGTGCCACTCGGCCCACTTCCCTCGCAGCCAGGGGTTGTTACAAGCCGTGGTTGTGTTTTGGGGAGATGCGAGATAATAATTTGTGGTCTGTGAAATGTCACAGCCGCCGCGGCATCCCGAGGTGCAGCGCTCGCCACGGGCTCTCCATCCACGGGAAATCCCTCGGCCGGGGGAATTCGGGCACCCACCAGACCCCGGTTGTGGTGCTGCGGAATTAAATTTCCTCTCCTCCCCTAGATTTCATCGAGGGGGATCTTTAACTAGCACAAAATCTTGAGGATTAATTGCACCTGAGTGCATCCCTCTGCTTCCACCTTTTCCCGCCAGCTCCGTCATTCCCAAAGCCCCTCCTGCCCCGGACAGAGGTTTTACAACCGGGAATGGATTTTTTCCTCCTAGAAATTTTGCCCCCGGGAAGCACCGAGTCTCTTTGGGGAGCGGGCAGCGGGAAGAGCCCGGCCAGCCGCCCTCGCTGTGGGACCACATCCCCCTCCAGCTCCAGCTCCGGATCGGGGCCGCGGCTTTGACTCATGAGCCGACCTCGTGCGCCTCCAATCCGATCCACCCAGCTGGAAAATCGGGTTGGACTGGGCCCCGGCGGGGAGGGAAAGGCTGCGGCCGGGACGGGAGGCGGCCAAGGGCTGCGGGGAGAACGCGGTGCCGGCCCAAGTCCCCGGGTGTCACTTAATGGTGACCGAAGCAGCTGCCGGCCTCCCGCCCACCTCCGCTGGGACATCATTAATCTTGGCAGAGAAGCGTCAGGGCTCCCATCAGGAGAACGTTGCCGCTGATGAGGCTGATAAATTACAGCCGGGGGGCCGGGGGAGGAGGGGGATCGGGGTTTGGGGGGTGGGCAGGAGGCAGCGGCAGCGCTGGGAAAAACCTGTGGGATCATCGGAGGGATGCCGAGCTCCCCGAGCCCGGCGCTTGCCTCGTGCCTCAGTTTCCCCATCGGGCGCTCCGGGCTCAGGCGGCCGCGCACGTGTGGGTGGCAGCGGGCACTCCTCTTCCTCCGGCGAGTGCTCAGATAAGGGCCGAGTGGGATGATTTAATCCTTTGGGAAATGAGCTTGAAAACGGACCAAGCCGCGGATGAAACGCCGTATTGTTGTGGCAGGGAGAGGGGACGGCGGCACCGCGACCTCGGCTCCCCGGCCGGCCCCTGCTCCCTTCCCCGGCTCCGTGATCCCAGTGACTCACAGCGCCCAGCCCTGGGAGCCAGCCGGGGTGATTCGGGATGGTTGGCACCGGGATGTCACCCTGGGATGGGGCACCCGCTTTGGGGGTGAACCCGAGGGGTTGGATTCGGTGTGGGGGGACGCGGACCCCCAAACCCGGCATCCCCCCGGTGCATCCCCTCTTTGCCACACCCGCGGCTGCCCCGGGGCTTTCCCTGCCCCCACGGGCCGGGCACAGCCGGTGCCAGGGCAGGTAGGAAAGTAGGTCAGGAAAAACCCCGGCCCCACGCGCGGGGCTCGGGCCGGGGCCGGCTCCTGCAGCCCCGCAGAGGCTCTGCCTCCCCCGGCTCCTTTCATCCGCGCCTCTCCCGGGGCTCGGCCAACATCAGTGACAGCTCCGGCACCCCCGGGAGTCGGGGGTGCCGCGTCTCGCTCTCACCCCGGCCCCGCGTGGCACCGGCTGCTCTCCCGTGGGCTTTTCCGAGCGCTTTGAAAGCCTCCGGATGAAAGGCGCCCAGGAGAAGGCTGCGGGCGCAGCGGGAGCGGCTCCCCCCGAGGCTCCTTCCCCTGGTGCCACCTTCAGCGGGACCCCCGGCGCTGAGGGGGTTGGGCTGAGACCCCGAAGTGAGGAGCTGCCCTCCCTGCCGAGGTGGAATTTGGGATGGAGGGGTTTGTGGCTCCGTGTCCCGGCTGGAGGTGACCCCAGTGCAGGACATCGGGACCGTCCTCGCTCTCAGCTTGGTTTGGGTGCTCGGAGGGTGGCAGGGGACACCGGGGACCCTCCGGCAGCAGCCTGATGCATTCCAACCTCTCATCCCAGCTGGAATGAGGATGCAGGGTCCTTCCCGAGCATCCCGTGAGCTCCTTCCCGGGCCCTGGAGCATCCCAGCCGCGGCCCCTCGCAGCTCCGGGAGGTCACAGGGGTGCGGTGCCGTCACCACGAGAGCCTCCAGAGCTTTTTTGGGAGCTCGGAGCCCGAGGTGGGGAGCAGGTGGGAGCTGCAGCAGCTCCCCGAGCTACCATCACCACCCCACGCAGGTGATGCAGCAGCTCAGGTTTTGCTCAGCACTTTTGCAAGAGCAAAGGGGACGCTCATGCTCCGGTCGGGGCTGAGATGTGACAGCGATAAGGACTGCCGGGCGGCCTCGTGACATTAAAGAGCAGCCAGGAAGAGGAGAGGATGGCGTTTCAGATAAACAACGGGCCCCTTTCCCCGGCGTCCCGCAGTTTGGGTGCCAGGGAAAGCCCCTCCGCTCACAGCAGGATGCTCCACAGCCAGACCCAGGCTCCGCGCCCGGCCCTGGCAAGGCACAGGGGGATTTCTGCCCCACGGAGGCCGGGTGAGAGGGAATCCCTCCTACCCTCGGCCCTGGAGAGGGGTTCCCTGCCTCCTACGTGCGACAAACCACAGCTGGATCCAGCACGAGCTGCCCCCAGACCTCGGGGATCCTCAGGGCAGAGGGCAGGGGAAGAGGGTCAGGAATGCGGAACCGCCTCGGCTCCAGCAGCCGGTGGAGCCAAAGCTCGGTGAGGGGGACGGGGAATCTCCTGCGACGCCCCCGGGGGGATTTCCAACCAGGGGTGGGCTCGTAGGAAGCCGTAGGAAGGTCGTTCCAAATGTCAGGGGGCAGGAGAGGAGCCAGCCCCAAACACCCCCCGGGACGCTCGGAGCCGGGGTCCCCGTGACTCCCGGGGTGTGCAGGATGTGGTTTGGGGCACAGCAGCAGCCTCACGGGGCTGCTCCCCGCTCCAGCCCTCCTCCAGCCCCACTCACCCCCTTCTCCTCTCTCCCCAGGCGCCTGGGACTTGAAGGACTTCGTGGAGGACTTTCACCTGGGCTACCCCGTGGCCTCGACCCAGTTCCTCACCAAACACTACAAGGATTAACTCCGGCCGCCCCTTCCTCGCCCTGCCCACCCCCACGGCACAGAGCCGCCTCTGCCTGGAGCAGAGGGACCCCGGGACCCACCGAGGATGAACCCACCCTGCTCCCAGCCCAGCCCCACGGCGCCAACCCCAACCCCAACCCCTCCCTTCCCAAAACCAAGTTGTCTTTCCCTCTGGGGAATGTGCCAAGAGCTGTCCCAGCTCGCCTGGGCATCCCAGGAATTACGGCATCACCCCTTCTCCTCCCCCCACCCCATTTCTGACCCAACCCCCTGCATGTCCCCCTGGCACTTTGGGGACTTCGATGCCTGCAGCTTCCCAAATAAAATTTGGATGGAGCACACGGGGCTCCGTGGCAGCAGCGAGTGCGGGGCGGTGCCAGCGCCGGGTGAATCCGGGATTTTGGGGTCTGTATGGGATGAGCAGAGCCCCGTGGGTGATGGGAGCGGGGGGTGGCCAGGCAGACCCTCGTGTGGGTGATCCCAGGAATACCCACGAGGGGACAGGGATGGTCAGGATGGGGTCCCTTGGTGGCACCGCGTGGGAACCGGGCACGGAACCGGGCACGGAACGGCCCCGCCCTGCCTCTGCCCTCAGCCCGTTTCTCTTGGAAAGCAAAACCAAAATTAAAGGCATAAATCAACAGAGCTCTGCCTACTGGCCACTTCGAGCCGGACCTCCCTTTTAATTAGCTCCTTTTAATTAGGCTTTCATCTAAGACTCAGTTCTCTCCAAGGCTCGGATTCACCCGCCCGCGGGTCCTGCTCGAGGCACATCCCGGTGTCTGCTGTGACAGAGCTGCCTCTGTCCTCCCCGTGGCCAGGGATAATATTCCCCTTGGAATAAACCACGGGCAGCAGGACCCCGGGACATTTTGCAGGCGGGGGAAACTGAGGCACGAGGGAATGACTCGCTCAGGGCTGCGCAAGGAGGTTTGGGATGCTTTCAGGGGGTTGTGATGCTCCGGTTGCTGCATCTCAGCTCAGCATCAGTGCCTGGGTGTGGAACAGAGCATCCTGGTCCCAAAAAAACAGCTCTGTGCCGTCCTGCTGGTCACCTTCCCTGGATCCCGGCAGTGAGAGAGGGTTTCAGTCCTTCACTGAGGGTTAAATGTGGATTTCTGTCCTGCATTGGGGGGGTTAAATGTGGATTTCAGCCCTGCAGTGGGGTTAAATGTGGGTTTCAGTCCTGCACTGAGGGTTAAACGTGGGTTTCAGTCCTGCATTGGGGGGTTAAATATGGATTTCAGTCGTGCATTGGGGTTAAATGTGGATTTCAGTCCTGCACTGAGGGACAAATGTGGATTTCGGTCCTGCACTGGGGTTAAATGTGGATTTCAGTCCTGCACTGGGGTTAAACGTGGATTTCGGTCCTGCACTGGGGTTAAATGTGGATTTCGGTCTTGTACTGAGGGGTTAAACTTGGCCGGGACTTTCCCTGCAGGAAGTGGCTCTTTGCCTCGGAGGGGCTGAGCCACACCGGGTCCTGCAGAGCTCGTGTCCCCTCCGGGAAGGATCAGGGCACCCAAGGGGGATGCAGGAGCAGGATCCCAGCTCTCCCCGGGCACCCAGCGCCGGGTGAAGCTGCAGGAGCCGGCGGGAAGGAAAGCAACAAAAAAAGGAAGCTGGGTAACACCACAACCCAGGGAAAAAAACACGAACCCCGCTGCCACCGGCGCTAAGATTAGCAGCAGAGGAAATGACACCGTGAGATGTCATGGAAGTCTGCTAAAGTTGGATTTCTCCTTCTCTTTTTCTAGCCCTGCCCTCGGAGCAGGGTGTAATTGGCCCGGCAGGTCGGAGCGAGGCTCCGGTGTAAATGAGAGGTCACGGCTCCGCTGACATCCCGCAGCCGAGCTCCATCATCCTTCCCTCGGCTCCTTGTGGCCGGGGTGGTTATTTCTGGTGGAGAAAAGGCAATCGGATGTTTATCCTTCTAGGAAATTATCACCGTCATTCCTGGGTTTAATTGGAGAGGAGTCAGATGCACGGCTGGGCTGAGCTGGGATTGGGATCGCTGGGAGCCAGGGCCCAGAGTGGGATGGGATGGGATGGAGAATGGAAATGGGAATGGGGACAGAGACGGAGAATGGGGACGAGGATGGAGGTAGAAATGGAGGTGGGGGTGTGGATGGGACGGGCGGGAAATGGGATGGAGAACAAGGATGGGAATGAGGGTGGAGATGGAAAAGGACAGGGGAGTGAAGATGAGAATGGGGATGAGGATGGAGAAACATGAATGGAGATGAGGATGGGGATAGGATGGAGATGGAGATGGAAATAAAATGGGATGGGATGGGATGGGATGGGATGGGATGGGATGCCA
>VWZT01004460.1:375691-442730 GCA_013397055.1 Pachycephala philippinensis | reverse complement strand
AAACCAAACCAAAAAACTGACCAAAACCCCAACTGCCTCATCCCTAAGTTATTGCAAGAAGGGGTTTGTGTATTATTTGATCTTAATCTGTGACTGTGATATTAAAGATCCTGGGTTTGGATGTTGCTGTAAGCCCCTCAGATTTAAACAATTTTTCATTCTGTTCAACAGGTAAATCTGACTGCAAGCATGTATTGCTACTACTTGGGAAGTTACCAAGGCCCTGCCTACTGTTTGGAAACAGGAGAAAAGTCAAAAACCATTTTATGCTCCCAGTCCTGTGCAGGGCTTTTTTGCTTTTGACCTCTGTGGAACTAAGTGGCCATAGAGGCACTTAATTAGCTCAGCTTCCTGTGTAGCTCAGTCAGCTGAGAGATGTGGCGATTACACATTCCTCTTTCAGTGGATTTGCTTGCATCCTCTCTGAAACTGTTATTCCAGGAAAGGAGAAAGCTTTTTTATATCTTCCTCTTCCAGCAGCTCTATGAACACCTTCTGAGTTTTGCAGTGCTCACAAGGTGGTTTCTAGAATGGTGCAGAAGGATCAGGAAACCTGTAAAAGGTATCTTTCTGCAAGAGAAATTTCTGTATTTAATACAAATGGAAATATTTTGAGTGCAAGTCTCATTTATGTATCTGTCATTGAATGAAAGAAAATATGGTTGTATCTCATATACTGGTAAAATTGTTTAGAAACTTACTCATGTAAAAATTCTTCTGCTGTAGTGCTGTCTTGATTACTAAGATGTAGCAGATTCAGTTGCCCAAGCTTAGTGCTGCCATGAGGCTTCCTGGGGGAGGCACTTGCTCTCTTTCAAAGTTGATATAATTTATGTAAAATTTGTAAAGAAAATGATGAGTTAGCTTGAAGCAGGTCTTGCCTTTTCAACCTTTTTTCATACTTTTTCCTATAGCACAAGACTCCTTTCCAATCTGTCATTCTCATTCCACTTGTTCTCTCTCTCACCTAGAAAATACAGAGCCTTCGTGTTGCTGCAGTTGCTGTCAAAATGCTGCCACTTTGCTCCTGGATTTTGAAATGAAATCTTGATTTATTGTTCCCAGTTCAATTCTGTCCAGCCCCCTTCCCTCTCGTGCTTTTCTTCCACCCGAGCGTTCTCCTTTTGCACAGTCTTGCTGTGTTGATGATGATGATTAAAGAAATTGGAGATCAGGTTGGTTTTGTTTTAGATGATTGTGGGAGTTAGCAGTTGCCAGCACTAACATTCATCTGTTCTGTGTGTAAAAGGTGTTTTTACTTCAACATAATTTTTGAAAATTTATTTTCCAGTATTGGCTTGAATTGTGCTTTAGGGGCAGTTGAAATGCGTCCATTCATTGAAACAATTGGAAAATGTACAACAGCCTACATCATCTGTTACCCCAATGCAGGTGCGTTGGTGCACATGTTCCTATGCTTACAGGCACATGAAATGTAGCTAACCTGTTCCATCTCATTAGCAGTAATAGAGTTGAAGTAGCTTGAAAAGATGATTGCTTTTACTATTAAAAAGTAATATTAAAGAGTAAGAATATTTTAAACTGCTGAAAGTAACTGTTGTTATTTTGGTGACAATGAATGCAGAATGCTTTCTTGCATAATTAGTAATCTGCTGAGTAGTGATTGCAAGGGTCATGAGGCATTTTAGTCCTCATACAATTGTAGCTGCTTTAAATGTGCTTTTTATGGGATTTAGTTCTGTTTTTTTGGACTTTAAACAAATCGTAATACTAAAAAAAATTATGTTTTAAGGTCTTCCCAATACTTTTGGTGGTTATGATGAAACTCCAGAAGTGACTGCCAAGCATATAAAGGTATAAAATGCTTCTTTTGATTATGTCACATCTTGTCTACTGATGTACTAGTAGACAAGAACTCTTTGCTTGTATCCCGTGCACATTTGTTACAATATTGGGGTAGGATTTTTTTTTTTTTCCGTTTGGATAGCTATGTCATTGGGATGGTTTATAGACAATTTGCTGAATGATAGTGATTTGAAGTATCACACTAGGAAAACTACTTAGGAAACTGAAAACCTTAATTAGTTTTATGTATTAGGCTAAGGTTTCCTGCCGCTTGATCTGTGGATGTTACTCATTGCACCCCTATATTCATTCTGTTATATTTGGGAATTGTTCAGAAAGCTGAGTGGTGTTTATGAACTTGGCACAATTTTACAGAGCTGTGTGTACAGGAACTGCTGATGTTGGTGGTGTTCCAGTGCAAGGTGTTCTTCCACATGCCACTGGATCTGTGCAAGACAGAACTGTGTGTCTGAAGCTGCAGTGTGTCAGCAAGAACACAGTATTTGCTGCATGTTAATGCCCTTTTATAATACAGTATGACTAGTCTTTGGTACTCATTCATGTTTTCATCTGCGGCTTCAGTGTAAAATAGGCCAGTTTCAAATGTAGGCTCTTGAAATTAGGTGTTGAAATTGCTGGTTAGCCTTGGGAATCCATGTCTCAAAACAAATTCTAAAGAGAAGATACAGTGCTAATTGTTTTTTTAATTTAGTGTTTTTCTTGTGATTTCTCTGAATTGCCTAACATATGGAGAAAAATAATTAAATATATGTATATTAAAAACATAGCTTTAATAACTTCGAACAAAATATTCCTTCCTCTTACAGAGTTTTGCTTTGGATGGTTTGGTCAACATAGTTGGAGGTTGCTGTGGTACTACACCAGCACATATCAGGTACTTCATGTGCTACAGCTCTGGTGGACTGTGAAGTAAATTTAAGTGCTGCTTCTGTGGAGCAATATTCCATGGCTTGTCTTAGAGTTTCCTGAAAAGATGGATCACTTGAATGCCAGTAGCAGCAATATGTTAAATGGGAGCAACCTGGCTTACATAGCTGCACGTACCATGAAGAATGAGTAGAGGCATGGTTCAAACAAGGAGTAAACCTCTCTGGTTTTGTCATCTAAAATTGTTTCAGAATTACTTCTCCCTCTTTACTGATGGATAGAATAGACTTCCCATTCTCTGCTTTATTGTGCTGTATGTTCTTTCTCTTTTTGGCAATCTTAGCCATAAGGTGAAACTTAAGGTTTCCTTTGATGGTAGATGGAAGGAAGGGTGTGTGTGTGTGTGTGTGTGTGTGTGTGTGTGTGTGTAGGGAAAATGCCTAAACAGAAGTTCTGTGAATGCTGTACAGCTGGTGCTGGTCCTGGCTAGTCAGAAGGAACATTTGAAATCTTTCCCACCAGAAGTAGGTCAGTGAGAAAGCCTCTGTTTTTCACTTAAACTTGAAAAAGAGAGGGCTGTTGTGATTAATGTTTACCCTGATATAAACTGGGAAGAGGTGACATGTAAACACATAGAGGACAGTGTGTGTAAATCCTGACTGGAGTGAAGAGAAAGTGAATGTGGACAGCATGAGTCATTCTGGCATCTGAGAAATGTGTCGGTACAGAACAATGTTTGTCCCTTGGGTTTTGTTTGTTTGTTTGGGTTTTTGTTTGTTTTTTCTTTTGGGGGACTTTGTTTTGTTTGGTTTTTTGGTAGGTTTTTTTGTTGTTGTTTGGTTTTGGTTTTGCAATCATCAGCAATTGCTCAGCTCAGCAAGTCATGAATATGGTAAGAGTCAGTGTGGTTGAGGACTGATTCTGAAATCCTTCAAGAGTCTCATTGGTACAGTATCTCATTCTGTATTTGAAAAACCTTCAGCCTTGCAGATTTCCTGCAAATAGCTGTGTTAGGATCTTCTGGGAATATGTTTTTGCTTTGGCCTCACAAAGTGAAACTGCCTAATTAGTCTTGTCTCTACAGGGCTAAATTGGAAATTTAGGTATATGTCTAGTATATTCTGTTTGAGTCTTGTCTGGAGTAATTTAATTTTAATTGAAAACTTTCTAATTTCTGTAACTCAGAAAAATTGCCGAAGCCATGAAATTCTGTAAGCCACGTGTTCCACCTTCTCTTTCTCAAGGATACATGCTGCTATCAGGTAAAGTGCGTAACAGTTTGAGTCTCATAACTAATGCAAGTTTGCTTTATAAATTTATTGGCTGTTTTCTGCTGATCAGAACAACACTCTGAATGTCTGGTTCTACCTGAATCCAGCAAGCTTATGGATGTGTAACCAGATCTAAGTCTTACTGTTTTGGCTAAAGGAGTAGTAGGACATTCTTGTTATCTTGTATAATATAATCAAGCCAGCATATTTACTCTGCAAGTCTCAGATGTGTTGTTATGGTGAAGTGAGTATCTTCACTTTACAACAGGGAGGGTCAAGCACACAGAGACCAGGTAATTTGACTACAGTTATTGGCAGAGCTGGGATGAGATCCTTGTACACCTGCTGTGAGAGGGCTGCCCTGTCTCACCTCAGATGCTGATTCAGTCATACTGGGACTGTGTTCCAGCAATACATCCAGGCCTAGAACATGTTTTGTTTTAACAAAGTCTAGATTTGGATGTTCCACACTCAGGGCCTTCTTTTAAGCCTTTGAGCCATGTATCTGAGTAAAACAGTACTATCTTTTTGGTCTGGAATTTTAACCTCAGGTCAAATCAGTTTAGCGCAAATAAAATATATCATGGTTGGCCTGTGATGTCGTGCTGTAGGTTATTTGATTCTGCTGTAGAGTTTCTTTGCCTGCTGCCCAAGAGTCCAACTGGCCTTGTTTCTCTGAACTAGCGTGTGTGGTTAAGAGCTACCCCTTGTTGGTCAGTCAATTCAATGGGCTGCTGCTTCTCTCATGGTGTCATGCATGAGGTAACATAGTTGAAAGTTGAGAGAACATACACAGAGATGTCCAAAGAATTGTAGCTTCACTTCTGAATTGGAAAAGTTGGCTGTTACTTTTTGTAGGTCAGGTAAATTATTGACTGGTATTGAGGAAGGATAGAAAGATTCGGTGTATGTATTGGCAGTTCTTTCATTGCATTGCTCTGCTAGTTACTCATTAGAGTAACCATTGATGTGCTGAGAAATCACTATTCTTAGAGAGACGCCTTTATTTTACAGTCTAGAAAAGAGATTTTCTTTCTTACGAATTTTTTTCTTTTATGTTTTAACAAATACGTTCAAAACTATCTTTTTAAGGTCTGGAGCCATTCAGGATTGGGCCGTACACCAACTTCGTTAATATTGGTGAACGCTGCAATGTTGCAGGATCACGGAAGTTTGCTAAACTCATCATGGCAGGCAACTATGAAGTATACATATTAACAATAATCTTTATAGCTGATGCTCTGATTTTCCATTGCTCCATTACACTGTTATTGTTTGTTTTGCTGGCACAAAGCACTATTCTACACCAGTTATAAGAGTAAGAAAAGGTGGAGAATTTATTTTTTCTCTGTTCGTTGTTTATCTGCTTGCCAGCTACTAATAACTTTGTGAGAAGGGCTTTACAATGACTTTTTTTTTTTTGTTTGGACAAGTGTTAAGGAAAATTTTCATTTTTGGTTTAGTTATACGGTTGGTGATGGTTTAGAAAATGTCCTGGTCTGTGCTGCATCTAGGGGTTGATTAACAGAGAAGAGGGGAAAGAAGGTGGGTGTAATCCTCTCTTTCAAGATATAAGGTGCATCTGACAGGATAGATTGTGGCACTGTGCAGCTCTCGCTCTCTCCCCTCCCTCACTTCCCCAGTTCTGGTCAGCATTATGGTTACATCTAATTTCTACCTACTTTGCTGACTCCGGCATGCTACATGAGCGTTGGTACAGAAAAAGATGCTTAGAAGGCAATTGCTTTCTGGAAACTACTGTAGGGCAGAAACGAAGAGGCTGGAAGACTCACTATTTACTGGTGATACCGTAACATTGAAACAAATAGTAGAGTGACATTTCTTGAGAGCTGAGACTCTGCCCCAGAGTATGCTCTGATGTTACATCAGATCAAAATTAAAGCCTTAGTTTGTGTTTTTGGAATTCTTACTCTTAGGTTCGTAGAAGTCATGGAGCAGTTAGGCCTGTTAAATGAAGAGAACTTGAAACACAGGTTGTTAGGGGCTCTGCAGAATAACAGAAAAGAGAAAGTGAACAGATATGGGTGTTTAGATATTTATGTATGCTGGGAGAAAAGCTTTAGTTTTCCTTCTTAGCACTTGTGATTCAGCAGCTGGCAAAAATGTTGAACAGCCTTTAAAAATTAAGTATCCTGTGTTACAAAGCATCAGAGCTTGTGATGCAAGGCCCTTATTTCATACTATCACAGAGACTATGTTTTCCTATAATCTTGTGCAGCCACAAGTCCTTGTTACCATGGAAATCTTAAATTATTCAATTAAGCATATGACCAACTCTCTACAGTCAGTGATGCTACCAGCACATCAGGTCTCTGATGTCATGTTCTGTGAATTATAGGTTGTTCCATATTAGCAACTATTTTGTGTTGTTGTACGTCACAGACCATTTCCTTATTTTCTTATAGGATGTCTTACAAATTTTTAAATTTTTGACTGGATGCTTAGTTTGGAGAAGTGAAATGTTATCCTGAGAATAACTAGGACTTTTTTCTTCTCACTGTTGTTTGGTTTTTGACTTTCTTCTTTAGGAAGCCCTGAGTGTAGCCAAATTGCAAGTTGAGATGGGGGCCCAGATTCTTGACATAAATATGGATGATGGGATGTTGGATGGCCCCACTGCAATGACCAGATTTTGTAACTTGATTTCTTCGGAACCTGATATTGCAAAGGTTGTAATTGAGTCACAATAAAGAACATGCTACTGACTTGTAAATTGCATTCAGAAGATGTTGATACTGTTTCATTTGGTAACCAGTTTATGTGCTTAGGCAGATGTAGTTGTCCCCCCAGAGGAAGTGATACTGTAATAGGGAAGGCCTTTGGATGAAACAGAAGCTTTGACATTTTCTGTCTGTTTTTGCATAAATATGTGCCATTCCTTTTCACTGCCCAGAAAAGCTGAATGCAGGCTCGTTTTGCAGCAGTTATGAGCCATAATGTATATGTTGGCAGTGCATAACGCTATTGCTTTCCACAAAACTTAAAGTTGCTATGGATATAGGATGGCTTTAAAAGACAGTTCTGCAATGTACATTCTCTAAAAATGAGTGTCTAAATCAGAAACACAAGATATTACACGGAGAAGTAGAGAACTCTATATGATATGTGATGGAGCTGCCATGGAAGCTCTTGAGTTAAATTTGCTCCGAGTTTTGGATTTAAAACAAAGTGAATCTATGACTATCATGTGGAAACTTTTATCCTGAAATGCTGATTAGTGTTGTGTGCATTTTTATGTCCAAATGGGCAAACAGCACATAGAACTGTAATTCATAATTTCTGTATGTTCTCCTGGCTTACTTCTCTATTTTTTACAGGTGCCATTATGCATCGACTCCTCAAATTTTTCCGTGATTGAAGCAGGTTTGAAATGTTGCCAAGGGAAGTGCATTGTAAACAGCATCAGTCTAAAGGAAGGTGAGGAAGACTTTTTGGAGAAAGCAAGGAAAATTAAATTATATGGAGCAGCTGTGGTTGTTATGGCTTTTGATGAAGTGGGGCAGGTGAGTGTCACTTTAAAGGAGAGGTGTTTTTCTTCTGAAGGGCAAGGTTTTCTTACTCTTTTTCAAGATAAAGTTGTTTTGTTTCATTGACATAGTTGATTCAGAGAAGGTCTATATAACCTTAGCAGTAGTTTTGACCCTGATTTGTAAGCATTTCTTATGCTGCTCAAATGTTTGAGGAATCCTTGTACTGATCTAAGTGGAGCTCTCTTAGTACAAGAGCGTCTCTTGCTATTCAGACATGCTGAACCCGTCCTTCTGTCATAAAAGATATTTTTAGTTCAGAAACTGTTTCACGAGAGTGAAATCTTTGTGAATTATTTTAGTTATGTCAAAACCCACATATTAAGCTTTGCAAAGGATCGTGAAACGTTGGGCAGTGAGATTGCTTTTTATGAGCTGAGTGGAAATTTCAGGTATAGGGGTGGTGATATTTTTAATACAATATTCTTATATATAATCCTTTTTAAATATTTGTGGTGTTCAGATTCTCAGTCTTGAGTCACTGGAGCTGTAAATGATTTCTGGAGAGTTTATTTTTTGTGTGGTCTGTAAGTTTCATGTCAGAATTCTTTTTCTTCACTAGGCAACAGAAACAGAAACCAAGATTGCAGTCTGCTCCAGAGCTTATCATCTCCTTGTGGAAAAAGTGCACTTCAATCCAAATGATATAATATTTGACCCTAATATTTTGACCATAGGAACTGGAATGGAAGAACATAACCTTTATGCCATAAATTTTATCAATGCTACTAAAACCATAAAAGTGAGTTGTAAGCTTATTTTAACTTGAAATATATTGCTGAGATTACTTAAAACCCCAAAACCCCATAAAACATCCCCCCCCTTTAAACAACAACAAAATGCTGCTGAAAAGTATTATACATTTTAGTCTAGTGAGGAGGACTACTGCCTAGTGTTTGGACTACTCTGAAGTCCAAATATTCCCCAATATTGCTGTATTTCCAGTAAAACAACTTCAAATAGTTCTATAAATACATTTCAATCCATTTTCTGTACTGTAAGTATACTACCTTAATTAAGTGAGGTAATGATCACATTCACGTGCAAGCTAAAAGGACCTCTTTGAAGGTGTGCAAAAAGCTGCCTTTTTTTAATAAAAGTCCCGTTTCTGTGGAAGGGATTTGTTCAGCAACCTGACTTCTCACATAGTCAAAATGTGTGTAAAGAAGTACAGCAGTGAAGAACATCACCTGCATACAGCTGAGGAAACTTCTTTCACAAGACACCTTGATAGATGGGGAGATGCTCTGTCAGGAGCAGTCTGGGGCTTGAACACCCCAGGCTGCTTTGTCACCACGGGGCTCCTGGAAGTGGGGCTGCACCCTTGAGTTTAACTGCTCAGCTGCAGCCTGCTCCTGAGACATGCGAGCAGGCAGCCTGGCTGCTCCTCTTTCCAGAGGAGTGGGGACAGGAAGAGCCAAAAGTAGGTTTGTGTGGAGAAAATACGGAATGCTGCAGTGGGAGGACTGATGTGTTCAGAATAGCACCTGTGACAATGGAAACCACAGTAGCTGCTGGATCTTTCCTTTACTTGTATCTTTTCCTGCAGATTTGAATTGCTTGTTACGAATTTGAATAACTAGAACTAGAAGGATCTGGAACAGGGAAAAGAGAAAGGGTACACAGCCAATGCACTGAACTCAGGGGCCAACTGTTTTATGAAATGAATGCTTTACTGAGATTTCCTTTCTGGAAAGCACTTTTCTAAAAATCTGTGTGCACTTCCTGTAGGAAACACTGCCAGGAGCCAGGATAAGTGGAGGTCTTTCCAATCTGTCTTTCTCCTTTCGAGGAATGGATGCCATTCGAGAGGCAATGCATGGAGTGTTCCTTTACCACGCGATTAAGGTATGATGTGCTTTTGGCTTCCATATGTTTGCACTTGGCAGATGTGCAGTGCTATGTCTGACAGCCTTGTCTGGGGGATTCTGTATGGTTTTTTTCAGTATGGCATGGACATGGGAATTGTGAATGCTGGGAATCTGCCTGTGTATGATGATATCCACAAGGAATTGCTTCAGCTCTGTGAGAATCTAATCTGGAACAAAGATCCTGATGCGACAGAGAAACTTTTACATTATGCTCAGGTAACTTCCCGTTCTAAGCTTTGAATAGTAGTTAACTTAGCACGTGGGCCTCACCACCTCCCTGCAGGTGATAAGTAAAACAGCCTATAGACTGCATGTGTTAGTATAACTGTGGGTGTCAGAATTTACTAATGATACTACAAGTTCAGTTATTAACACAGAATAAAATGAGTAATCTGTGATAGATCAAACCTCTCCAGTTTCATGCCATGGAAGAGCCTGCGCCAGAGTTCTTCATTTGGTTCAGGAGACCAAGCTGCATAGGCACTCTCCAAAGGAAAAAAACCACAACCCCCCAAAAAATAAGAAGCAAAAATCCCAAACAGACTTTTGTCAAACAAAGAAAACCCTCACAAACAAACAACAAAAAAAAAAACACCCAAAAAACCCCAACCCAAAACCAAAGAGGCCAACCCACAACCAAGCCAGTCTTGGTTCTGGAACTTGACAAGTGCACTGTGGGAGCCAAAAAGTAAACCTCTCTCTCTGGTGGTTATGGTTTGCTTGAAGTATATGTAAAAGGTGAAGAAGTTGCTTGTGATTTGTGGCTGTGCCATAGACTTCCAGTTCGTGTAACATGTCAAGGGTGAGGATCAGCTATTTAGTGTTTTTCAGATGTTGTAATGATGGTGGTGATAAAGGACAAAGATTACGCATTGTCTAGAAGACAACTGGTGAAATCCTGTTCTGAATGGAAGATACAGCAAAAATCTCTCTGGGTTAGGTGGCTCTTAGATTCAAGTGCACAAGAAGATTGGCATGCCTGTTTTGTAGCTCCTGGAGGTAATATTTCTGTGCAGAGCTTCATTTGGTTTGTATTTTGCCCTGTGGTGGTACATGCTTTATAGTAACAGGGGCAACCTGTTGAAAACTAGTACAGGAAGACTCTCTTTATCCCTTGTGCTTAGGCTATTGTAGATGGTGCTCTTGGTGTCTGAGCAATTTAGCTGGAGTGATCTTGTCTGTTTAAGCCAAGTTGCACCGTTGGGGTATTCGAGATTGCATAAAGAGGAAGAAAAAGAAAGAGAGGAATTTAAATGGAGCATTAAAACTAGAAATGAAAGTGGATGATGAGTCCTAGGTCTATAAGTGCGGGAAGCCATTGTTGGAATCACTGCTTTTATTTGTGGTGGTAGTTTTATTGTGAGCGTAAAATAGTGACAAAAAGGGAGAACTTAATCTTTGCAGATTTAGGGAATCAGTCTTCATCTGAAGTTTGAGATTAAAAATCATTTTCCATGAAGTACATAGCTGCAGACATTCTCAAACTGAAACTGTGCCATTTAGGGCAATGGGAGTTGTGCTTCCAAAGGCAGGTTTTTTTCACCCTCAACATATGCAGTATAGCCATCCTGATTGTAAAGATCTCATATAGTGTTTGACATTGTTGTTCCTGTTTGTCCACCCGGCAGTGTCTTGGGTTATTTTTAGGCTGGAGTGGTTCCCTTGTTTAAACTGTCTGGCCAGAGGTTGAGGAGCACTTGGTATCATTTCGATGAATCACATAAAGTGATTCCTGAGGTGGAAGGGGACCTCTGGACATCATCTACTGCAAGCCCCCTGCTCAAAGCAGGGGCCAGCCAAGATTGGGTTGCTCAGGGACATGTCCAGTCAGGTTTTTAATATAACTAAGAATTAATATGACTCTACATTGTCTCTAGGCAACATTTTATTCCTTCTTTCATTCCTTTTTACGAACTAGACATATGAGGGGAATAAGATTAGGCAACAAGAAGCTGTGAAGTTAGCTAGCATTTGTATAAACATAAATGAAAGCTTGTTCTGTTTTCTGTTCCCATGAGTGAGGTCTTGTTTCCATGGCTTTATCTTTAAAAAAATTGCTGATGAGCACTCAAAAGTATAGGAAGTTCATAAGGCCTGAAAGATGTCAGGTTATGTCTAATAACTGAGTGAGGAAAAGAAATTACTTTCCTGAAGTGTGATGGCTGAACTAAGGGATAAGGTGCTCTTCCACAAGCCTTCCTGGGGTGGGTGCTTGTGAACTTTCTTGCACTGTGAAGTCCTTTTGGCGTCTGTGTTCATAGCCAAGGGGAGTACAAGTGTGAGACAAAGAGGATATGTGGTAGTTTGGGACAGTCTATGTATGTGACAAACAGTAGTTTTGTAGGCTGACTGATTGAAAACATGTCTGTGATATGGAATAACATAACCTATTCCAGCAGAAACTGAATTAGTGCCAAATTAATTAGAATTTTAAAATTAAATGTAGTGTGTGGGCCAGGAATCAATTTAAAATATGTTCCCAGAAGTAAAACCCTTAGGATTAGTCATGTCATCATTTTTATGAGCATAAAAATTGTCAAACTGCTCTTTTTTTAAAAATTATTTTGTTTACGTTTTCATTGAGGTGTGTACCTTTTGGGATGTAGCCTCCCTGAGTGCCTGTATTACATCACAGGTGTTTGTACCATGATTTGCACATATATAAACCTTTTGAATAGTCTAAAATTATTTTATGAGTCAGTACTTGGAAATATCCTTGCTTTTCTGAAAGTGAAGTCCATAATTGCACTCCTTATGCTTGCAAGCTCCTATGGATGTCTTTTCTTTTCAGAATCATGCCCAAGGAGGAAAAAAAGTTGTACAGACTGATGAGTGGCGTAAAGGCTCTGTGGAGGAAAGGCTGGAATATGCTCTCATAAAGGTGAGTGTGTGCAGAAAACTGTCCTGCCCATCAGCGCTCAGAGACATGATCCCAGCTCAGACTTTAAGGGACATATTTGGCTGTAAAAGTTCTTCAGCTGCCATTTTTTCCACAAGCTATTAATTAATAATGAATAATAAGTGCAACTGATCTATTTAACTACAATAACAGAGAAAACTGTAGAGGTGTGTCTTTAAACTTCAGAAGCTGAAGTCTATGACCCTTAATACTTTATTCCACTAGTTTTGGTAGAAACATACTGCTTTTACTTTGGAACATACTCCTTTTACTTCTTAGGGCTTTTTTGGTCCTTTAGTAGTACTGCACTGAGTGGCACTTGCACTGGGGAAGCAACCTTTGAGTGTTGGGTTTTTCTTATGACATAATTAAGAAAAATGAACAAATCTGTTAATACTGGAGACATGCTGTGAATAACTTTATCTGCCTAAGAACTGTGGTGTTTTGATTCCTAAGAATGCATATTTTCAATACACATTTGAGGTATTTTTAAAGACCATCAGTATCTACAGTATCTATTTGTACTTTCATTGTAGTGTTTTTCTGGGGAGAAGACAACTAAATAGAAGTTGTATTTCTAGCAAGATAAAAGCTTCTCATTTTTTTTCTCAGGGCATTGAGAAGTATGTCACTGCAGATACAGAAGAAGCAAGATTAAATCAGGAAAAATATCCTAGACCTCTAAACGTAATTGAAGGGCCTTTGATGAATGGCATGAAAATTGTTGGTGATCTTTTTGGTGCTGGAAAGATGTTTCTGCCTCAGGTAATGAGAAAATAATGTAATATATTTTCCTACTTCACAAAAACTAGCATTGTAAAATGTAGGCAAAGCATTCTGTGCTGGCTGTTTTTTCAGATACAGCACGGGAATTGTAAAAATTCAGGTACTGCTGAGAAGCAGCCATTTTCTTATTTTACTTTGGACCTTGACTTTCTTTGTGTATGATTATGTTTGTTTCTGTTCTTCCTGAGTGTTTTTGCTGTGTTTGAAATGCAGTTTTAAGTCTTAGCCCATGAAAAAGCTCAAGAGAGAAAAAAGGCCCAGATAAAATTAGCTGTGTTTAGCACCTTCCAAGTCTATCTGTAGCTTTTGGTTCTATTGTGAGTGATCTGGGAGGCTGCACTGTGGAAGAAAGTGTTGTGTGTAGAGCCTCGGCCCCAGTAAGGCCAGCAGCCTGCTGCCATAGAATGATCTGAAAACTGGCACCTGGGGCTGCAAATGAAGTTTCATTTATTGCCTGTATGAGAAAGCTAAAAGAAAACTGAGGTTTTCCTATACCTTGTCTTTATTGTTTATTCTGCCCCCACCTTTATGTGTGCAGGTGATAAAGTCTGCTCGAGTTATGAAGAAAGCAGTTGGCCACCTTATTCCCTATATGGAAAAAGAAAGAGAAGAAAGGAGAGCCAAGCAAGGCAGCACAGAAGAAGAGGCAAGATACAGTTCTTTGTGCTGTAATTCTTTTGTAGAATGCTGTGACAAATATAGGAATTATTTGTTGCTGTTTACATTTATGCTGCACAGTTGTTGCAGTCATATAGAAACTGACAATCTCAGCATAATTTGAAGTAGGTTTGAAATTCATAAAGTGTAGATTTTGTTTGGTGTGTGCCTAAGCTGTGGTCACAAAGTTTCCTGAATGATGCCAAGAAGCTTTTGTAGGGCCTTTATACCAATGTTACTAATTTCCTGTATTTTTACAAGCATTTAATTCTAGTATTATTTATTCCTGGTATTTCTAACTTTATGGCAGATTTTGCCACTTCTAATTCTTCTGCCCTTGGTGAACTCTGTAATTCTCTTTTGTGTGTTCAAAGCCTGTCACCATGTTTCTCTTTATTTAACTCTTCCCTTCTCCATAGACCTGATCATTCTTCCAGCTAAACAAACCAATTTCTTCCTTCCTTTTTCTTCATAGATTGTGACTTTAAGACCTCTTGTTATGATAGAATAGTATGTTCATTGCATGTGTAGCCATGACCAACTTGCAGGGGAGAAGAGAATAGCGTCTGAATATAGTTGTCCTCATATGTGTATTTTTCCTCCAGTTTCTGAAAACTACTTTTTATCTAATATATGAAATATTTGTATTTTAAAATAATCAATGATATTCATATTCTTGTGGGCCTCTCGTTTACAACATTTTCTGATTCACAGCCAGCAGTTGGTGATGCCTGGGGATAGTTTTATCAACTGTCTGTGAATATACTTGAAGTAATTGCTTCCAAATTTGGTAAATGGTCCATGTGATAGCAGCATTAGAAAATGAAGATATAGGCTGTCCCTTGTTTCTCCACACTGACAAGATTCTATTCAGTAGAAAAGATGGTTCAGATGAATTGGATAGAATCCCATTTTAAATATTCTTGTCTGCTTTCCTACTACGTTTATAATGGGATAGGTGCTTGCAATTTTGATTGTTAAATATTTTTCATCTTCTGTTGTCTTTGACTGTCAAATTTAGGTTTGATGTGCCTTTACATTTTAGTCCTATGGAATCTTACCTTGTCTTCATGAGTTTTCAGAGACAATAGCTATGATCAGAATCTGTTATTTAACACACACAAAAAAGAAAGAATAGCAGAAGTTCTCTGAACTGTGATAATTGTGTATTTCCTTTGGCTTCCCTTCTGTGGGTTTTCTAATGGTTCCTAATTTTTTCCTTGAAATCTTCTTACAATGTATCTTTGTATTTGTTCTGCATCTGTTCTGTGATTATCCAGCATAAACGTAACAAATACAGCAAATAATTTGGAAAGGAAAATGGCCTAATAATTGAATCTGACTGATCTTAATGAAAGAAGGAGAATACCTCGTCTCTTCTCCCATGCTCTTTCTGGATGTGAAGGTGTCTTCTCCCCTGTATCTCAAGCGAATCTGTTCTCTGGCTGTCACAAATCACCTTTCTCTTTGTCATCTCTCTTCAGTTCGTGCTGTTCTCTTTTAATTCAGATGACAGTGCTGGTATTTGGCACCTCTGTTTCATTCTGATGCTGTTTGAAGTCATTTAAAATCACTACCCCATTGATTTCATGAGCAGTGGATTAGGAACTTCTGTGAACCCTCTGGCACTTAATTCTCTGGCTAAAAAGAAGTGAAGTGGAATATGAGAGGTTCTAAAAAAGATAACAAACATTCTGAGAGAGTGAGTGAGATGTTCTGTGTGGCTGAGGAGAGCAGGAGGGAAAAGGCAGGGCTTCTGTCATCCTGTTTTCTCTACCTTCTGCTGGGCAAGGGATGTAGTGCCTTCCTTTTATAAAGACATGTCACTGTATAGAGAATCAGTGAAAGAGATGAAACAGCTGCATCTATTCCCAAAGTAGGGTTGACTTGAAGGAAAACGATTTGCAGACTCTGGTAACTGATCTGTCTGATGTTACCCAGGCCACTGTACCCTCCAGGACAGTTTTAGTCACAGACTGCCAGGAAATGCAAAGCGTTGATAGTTACATTTGAGGATAAATAGCTGTGGCTGTGGATCTCTATCAAGATGAAAAAAAAAAAGAAGGCCTTTGGATGTATGCCCAGAACTTGAGGACCTCCTTGCTTAAGACAATTGACATAAGTGTGCCTTAAATAGAGTTTATTTGAAGTGGTATGTGCTGTGGCCCATATTGTTTGCTACCCAGCACAAATTTTTCTTCTTCTTATGTGCAAATCCAAATTATTTTTTGTATCAATCACTCATTAAATCATCAGTAATTTTTAGGTATGAGTAGGTATGATAACTAATGTAAGGCAGCATGTTTTGTTCTTCACCCAGTCCTTGATTAATCTCTTTTCTCTTGCATTCCAACAGTATATTTTCAGCTGCAAATTTTTTTGTTGATGTACTGAGATGGCTGCCTTACAGACCTCCATTTTGCTTCCTCTGTTTTCTGGCCTTCTGTAAAACAGAAGCACTGGGGAGATACTAGATTTTAGTAAACAGCAACATTGGTGGGGATCCAGGGATTTTATTCAACAAATGTGTTAGAACCACAGGAAATACTAATATCACTCTTGGTAATATATATAGATTTTTTTAACCCATAATATTGCAACTACAGAAGCAACATAGGTTCGTGAAGTAGTGACCTACTCTAAATGTCCAGAAATAAACATGCTTCATAGAAGGAGTCAGTCATCCAGTTCTGCCATGTGTGAAAGAGATGAGATACCGTCTGGAAAAATATTTTGTAGTTTTGTGTAGAATATGTTCAGGTTTCCAGTTTATTTAAATTCTGTGCAATTGATGTAGTTGCTTACTGGCATCTGATGCTGCAGCAGCTCAGACATACTACTGTTATAGCCTGGAGCTGTTCCAAATGACGGCAGTGATTATACAACTAAAAAGGTATTGCCAAGTCCTGTGTCCCGGTGGAGAACTGCTGTGAGAAGTTCCACTGTTGTGCTGCTGGCAGCACCCCTTCTCAAGCTGAATGCTGTCTAGCCTAGGACCTGCTTGTGACAGAACAGCTTCCTTTCTTCAAGGAGATCCTTCTTCAGCCTGTTTGTTCAGCTTGGGTAGTCTGAAGTTGCCTGATCACTGCACTGAAAACTCCCTTGTTATTTGTGTTGAATAAAAATGAGCCTCTTCTGCTTTTGCTAATTCCTCTAATTTTCCTTCTAAGTTTGCTAATATCCCGTTCTTCTCAGCGTTGCATCTAAAGATTGATCTTGATGCACACACAGACATGTAATTATAAGTATTCATACCCTTTTGTTCTAAATATTTAATCTCTTCATTGGCGAGGTGTATATTTGGAGCAGAAGTACCTTAGGAGTTCAGTTATTGCACTGCAAAAGATGCTATCTAGATCTGAAATTGTTTTATCTGCTGTTTTGTTTTTTCAAACACAGATTTTTGAATAACATCCATGCATCTTGTAAGAAAAGTTCACGTTCAAGTTTCTATTACCTGGATCTTTTAAGATAGTTTTTAATATTTACTGTATTATCTGTACTACTCTTTGCAGGTACTTGTACTGTAGAAGTCTGGGTCATGGATTAGGATTGCACTGTTAAAGGATGTGTTCAAACATACCAAGGCTTACAAGTAATTTAACTCTTGTTATTTCTTCAACTTCCAGGATCCTTACCAGGGTACAATAGTACTGGCAACTGTGAAGGGAGATGTACATGATATTGGCAAGAACATTGTGGGAGTTGTTCTGGGCTGCAACAACTTCAGGTGAAGAGAACTGACATTGGGTATCTGGGGACACAGCTGTAGAAGGGTTGGAATTAGTACCTCTCTGTAGCTGCAGCTGTGGTGATAGCAGAGGTGGGCATTCTTGGGAATTGTCCTCTGTTCCCCAAGCTGTGGTTGGGAACACAGATCATAGCATCTATTATTTAATAGGGAGGCAAGAGGGAGTATTACCTCCTTTAATACTGCTTTTCCTAATAAATTGGCATCTGAGGTGAATCTGCAGTTTAACATCAGTTGGAACATAGATGAGAACATCAATTTTTGTATTTGTTTTATATCAGTTGAATATATTAAGTGTGATGTTTTAAACATATAATGTCTAAAGAAATCAGATATGACAATTGCAGTAGGCAATAGTATGTGGTTGTGTTGGGAAAAAATGAAGTCTTATAAGATTCAAATGAATCTCATAGTGTGTTTTTCACATTGTTTGTTAGCTATGAGGTTTTAAAAACTTGCTGAGGTATGCTTTGTTAAATAAGAGATGAGATTCTCATTCTGTTTCTGAACTTCAAAAGTTAGAACTTTGAGAAAAGTCAGGTCTTTCATGGCCTGTGTACATGCAGAAGGGTTGGCAACAGTGTTGGAATGAATGGTCATGTTTCCACCAGTGCTCTTTTCAAGGGTCTGTCACACATTGTGCAAAGCTGAATTGGTTTTGGAACCCTGTCTTACTGTTCATTCCTTTAGTTTGACTTGGAGTTGTCATTTGCTCTAAAAAGAGCCAAAATTATCCCTTTATTTTAAAACAAAAAGTGTTAAAGTCAGTAGCAGTGCTGTGTATATGCAATATATTGCATTTAATATCCTCTTGAAATTCTGTTGATTGGATTCAGGCTTTCTTGAGCTTTATTTAGACTTACTGAAAGGAAGCCATAGAGTTCTCTGTCACCATGAGTACGAGTAAGGCTGAATGAAACCAGCAGGCTGGGGTGGTTTACTTGAAAAAATAAAAACCTTGGCAATGGCTAGGGTCAATAGGAATAAAATGTTAATGAGGGAAGGTCAGTGTCCCATTTCATAAAATGTATGCTTTAATAAGGCAAACAAGCTTGTTGTGAATCATCTTATATTCCTGACGTAAGATACGATGTCCACAAAATATTTTTGTGTTATCCAGATAACTTCAGAAATGCTACTGCTGTTGGTAGCCTGGTAGGTGGCTAAGCACCACACAGCCATTCACTCACTTCCACCCCACCAGCCTCAGTGGGATGGAGAAAGAGGAAAGGAAGAAAGAAAGCAAGAAAAATTGTGGGTGGAGAAAAGTGTTTAATAACTGAAGGAGAAGTGGAAGAAGAGAGAAGGAAAGAGAGAAAGAAAGAAAGAATGAACAAGTGATGCAAAGGCAATCCCCTTGCCATCTCCCATGGACAGACTGGTGCCTAGCCACTTCCTGAGCAAAATATGGCTGATCCCTGCTAAACCCCTTACTCTGCCTTTTTATTGCTGAGTTTGACTTCATGTGCCATGGAATATTTCTTTAGTTAGTTTGGGTCATCTGCCTTTTTGTGTCTACTCACAGTCTATTCCTTGGGGGCCTTGATGCTGTGAAAGCATTGCTCATCAATAGTTAAAACTTCAGCAGTATTGTTTTGGCCACAGATCTAAAACACAGCACCATACCTGCTGCTGTGAAGAAAATTAACTCATCTCAGCCAGACTTAGTACAACCCAAAATTTTATTTAAAAATAAAAGCCCCTCTTACACTTGAGTTTTCTTAACCATTATGCCATCTGGAACTCTTACTGAAAACCTTACCAGACCCAGAGGTATTTCCTATATAAAAATTCTCAAGAGAATTTTAAGAGAAGCAAATTAAAATCTCAATCTTAACTTCAATTTTTAGGTCAGTTATTTACAGCAAGAGGAATGTATTTGCCCTGTAGCAGAAATTTGATTTTTTTATTTAAAGCATCTTATGTCATCTTCTTTCTTTCCACAGAGTTATTGATTTGGGAGTCATGACTCCATGTGATAAGATACTAAGAGCTGCTGTTGAGAACAGAGCAGGTATAGAGAGATTTCATTAGTACTTCTGAATTGTCTGATTTTTAAATCACACTTACATTTTTTATGGCTGCTTATTGCATTCCTGTGCTGTCTGTGATTTGATCAGATTATCTTCAGAGAAATCAGAACTTTGGTTTAACCATATTAATTTTTTAGCATTTGGCACTTCTGTGAAACTTAGCCCGAGGAACTGAAACCCTATATCAAAAGGACAACTCCAAGAGAGATGTTGTAGTATTTGTTTTACAGATGGATAAATGGAACCTTGAAAAGGTCTAAGTAACTTCTTTTTGGGTCTTAAATCAGTAAAAGAACTTGGCATTGGGCCTGCCAGATAAGTGAGTGTGAAATCAGGAATGAATTGTTCTAATAAATAATGAACTTTCTGAAACAAATTGCAGTTGCTTTGGAACAGTCTGCTGCATCTTGGAAAAGATGAATTGTGTGGAACTTAGGTGGTGAAAGCATTTGCTGTTTCTAAGAGCAAAACTTATAATTACTTTGTCTTATTTCCCTCCTCAGTGCTGAGCTTCTGAGACTTGGAGCTTGCTAATCAAAAGTACTGTTTATTTATTGCTGAAACTAGAGCAGTAGGTGTTCAGCAACTGTGAAGACCGAGAAATATCTTAAACTGGGGATTTGGAATCACTGTCATTCTTGGAAAGCTTTCAGACCTCCCTTCTAGACTAGTGATTACGCTGCTTTTTATCTCATTATTTTCTACCTGATGCATGAAGCTATCTGATGTATGAAATCAACTTTTCTGTACTAATTTCTGTGTCTTTCTAGAGTGGATTGGCTAAAAGTTTTGTGCATGTGTGTTTGTAAATTTGCAATAGATATAGTTGGCCTGTCTGGTCTCATCACCCCATCTTTGGATGAGATGATTTTTGTCGCCAAGGAAATGGAGAGATTGGCAATAAAGATTCCTTTGCTCATTGGAGGAGCAACTACTTCTAAGTAAGATATCTCAGTTGGGAAGATGGGCAACTTATATGCGAACAGTGTTACCTAGTGAAAAAGAAAATTTATAGCCATTTCTTTCTCCCTTTCTCTCATTTTCCTGCAACACACATACTGATATGTATTTACCCTAAGATTGACTGTTATTTCTTGTTTGAGAAGTCCTAGATTATAGAGGTAAAATGTAGTTAGTACATAACAAATAATGGAAGTCTTAAACATTTAATTTTTGCAAGTGTATATTATATGTGGAAATACTCTGTTTTCTCTAAAAGTTCACGCACATATGCATGTGAATATAGTTCTGTTCTTCTAAGGGGTTGAATGATCCATTTTCATTCACCAAAGCATTCTAAAAATGCAGGATTTTGAGACTAGAAATGGCCATGTTGACATCAGGGAGCTGTCATCTTTAAGGAAGTTACTGTATTTTCCTGGATCATTGTTCAATGCAATGATGACTGTGTTGAGCCTCCAGTGCTGGTCAAGCAGGCTGGTAGCAGATAAAGCCCTGCTGCTTGCCTTAAAGTACTTATCATGTTGATTTTGGTAGACTGAGCTGTTGAGATCTTGTCCTCTCAGATCTGTTCAAATGAAATAATACAGCTGCTGTGATTTCCTGAAGACCATGTTGACAGCTCACTGACACCTAGTATTAGCATTACCACAGATGTGTTCTGGGCGTGTGTAACAGCCGTGGGTCATGGTTTACTGACTGGTTTATGTACAATATATTTGAGGAGGTGACAGCTCAGAAGACTGCAGAGGTCATTTTTTGTGTAACTAGAAGCTATGAGCAGTGTTGCTTTCTTTATCAGAGCAACACATATTGTATTCTGTATTTTGGCTTTAGCAAATCATCTCATAATTTGACAGACAGTGGAAAGTAGGATCACTACCTGTCTTTATTGTTCCTGCACGTATAATGCAAGGTTCACGGTATCCCTTTTCTCCTTTTCCATGTGAGCCTCTTCCTGTTGCTTTGATACAGAGAACAAACATGGAAAGGTTTTTCATATTTAAAAAAAAAAAAAAAAGTGGGAGTGGAGGGAAGGCTTTATTCTAAGTGGGGGTCTAAGGAAAGCCTTTTCTTCAGATCTTCTCAGTGTTTTCACCCAGGGCATTGTGGCCTAGTAATTGATGTCAAATAACCAGCATCAAACAATTTTGCAGAATTTGTTCACAGAGGGGAATGTAGCTAACAGGGAAGCAGCACTAGTTTTATCCGTGAATATGGAAATTACTGAAGACTGTATGTATACTTTCAAGTACAAAAATTATGATTTTATTCATAAAGTGTATATAAATATATACTTTACATATGCCCAGATACAATACAGTGTCTATAAAATATATGTCCAGTAAAGGTACTCTTTATGGAAGATTGGATTCTTAATGTATATTTAATATTACTTTCCCAGTCTTAAATTTAACCTCCCGTGTGTATTCGTAAAGGTTGTGTATATGCCAGAGGTTGCTAATGAAGAACCATCTGCATTTTTTTCACTGTAATAAATAGGCATTGTTATTTGGAATAAGGAGACCATGAGTACCCGAAAGGGTGTATAGTGAGGTTAGTTTGAAAGAGAGAGAGGCTGGATTTAGTCTCCAGAACCCACACAATAGAGTTTCTTCATAATTTACAGTAATGATGATTTTTGCATTCTTACTATGCAACTTTAGTAAATTCAGGTGCTCAGAAATAATGGTGAGATTCTCATTGTCCTAAAACTTACTTTAAAAAAAAAAAAAAAAAATTAGCATGTAGTGGTTGATACAGTACCGTTTTAGGACCATGCCTTCTTTTGTTTCCTTTGTCTGTTCCTATCAAAATAGAAAAGATACCTTTCTGTGAAAAATAGAGCTGCCAAGATCAAAAGTGTATCTCCTAGAAGCAAATTCAGGAGATGCTGGACAGTTGTTTACACAGCTGTGTTGCACAGTCATGAGTAAACCTCCATGTCCAAGTGCTTTAAATGTTTGACAGAACCTGAAAAAAAAGGTGATCTTACATTTGTTATGGAAGATTGCTTCCTGGGCTCTGATTTAAGTTTAATTTTAGAAATGTTGTTTGACCTTAGCATAGAAGAAGGCAAATTATAAGGCCTGTAAGATCTTTGTTCCTACACTTGCGTGCAGAGTTTTGGTAGGACTCTGAGCAGAGCTCATTCTTGCATCACTAGAAATGGTTAGCAGTGTTGCTTTCTTTATCAGAGCAGCACATATTGTAGCAGACCTATTAGAGTCCATATTTTTGGCTTCAGCAACTAGTCTCATAATTTGTCGGACTCTGAAGAGAAGGGTCTGTCCTGATTGCACCTGTAGTTACAGTGCAAAGTGCACTGCATCTTCAAGGTGCAAGTTTGTAATATTTATTGACCACTGGCAGAATTCCTTCTTCAGCTGTATAGAGGACTTGTGCCTCTGACTTTGAGAAATGGAATAATCATCACTGAATTAGGTTAATGCTAATCCACAGACCCAAAAATTAGCATGTGGGAGGGAAAAATGTAAGATGAGCAAAAAGGATTAAAGAAATTGTTAGTTCTTGGTAGGCTTAGTTTGGAATATTCTTACTGAAATTTTCTAAGACTTGAAACTAATGAGTTGCTGATTTTCATTCAGCTGGTAAGATATTGAAGGAATGTGAGTTGGCACATTATTTATGAAGTGTTCTGATACTCTTTGAAGCAAAGTGTTTATATACCTGTTAATAAAATCTGTGATTAATGATTCATGCATAGCAGATGGATGAATGAATTTCTTCTTTTGAACTTCTGGTCTGTGCATTAAGTCAGGATTTATTTCACTGGGGATTTTGTCTGCTTTTTTTGGTGGTGGGTTGTTTGGGTTTTTTTGGTTTTGTTGCTTTTTTGCTTTAGCTGTGAAATGCTCACTCTTTCTCTTTTTCATTGAAGAACACACACAGCTGTTAAAATTGCCCCACGATATAGTGCACCTGTAGTTCATGTCCTGGATGCATCCAAGAGTGTTGTGGTTGTAAGTTCTTATAGTTTCTTGTCCATGCAAAGATACATGCCCTGTTTTTCTGTTGTGCCTTTCATCCTTTCTTCTAAGGCTTAATGTTGTGGCAGAAAATTAAAGGGGTGCATCAGAGACAAGTTTCTAAATTGCGCTTGGTTCAGCTGCTTTGTGCTGCCACGTGGTTCTCATCTGGCTTGTGACAGTCATTGTCACTGGGTGCTTTTATTTAAATGCCCATTGCTCTAGAGAGGGTGACATTCACTGAGTCCTTGACTGTAGTTTTGTAGTGAAGACTGATGGAGTTATATGTGAGCTGCTATTCTGGCTAATTTGGATATGTTTCTGAAATTAGTTAGATAGCAACATTAGTACTGAGAAATGTGTGGCTGGAGTTTTTTGGGATGGATTCTCTTTCAGAGAAATGGGTGGTCTTAGCTGGCAAATATGTGGTGGTAAAGAGTAGGCCAGGCTGTGTGTTGCTTCTGTGACTATTCAATCTCTGAAGTTTTGGAGTATTCTCCTCTCCAGTCTTTCCAGAGCCAGACTTGACTCTGCTAATGTTACCTGTGTAGTAGGGCAGAGATCTCAGTAATAATTGTAATCTAAATGTGGGTAGTTTGAATAGTTTGAATGTAGGTTGCAGATTATTGGTAAGGCTTAGTTTAGTGTTGCCAAGAGAGTCCAAAAGACAGGTTGCCTAGTCTGAAACTCACATGCCATCCCTACTGTAGTGTGTTACACTATGTACTTAGTGCTTTCTCCTTCCTGTTCTTTTCAGTGCTCACAGCTCTTAGACGATAGTATAAAGGATGATTTCTTTGAAGAACTATTAGAGGAATATGAAGAAATTAGACAAGAACACTATGAGTCTCTCAAGGTACAAATGTAATTGATTATCTTCTTGTTTGAAGTGGTTGGCACTTGCCTCGTTACTCTTGCTGTTCAGCTCCTTATGAAGACCTTCATGTATATTTGGTTTGATTTTAAACTTGCAGTAAAATGGATTGAAAACTTCCAGAAGTGCTTATGAAATCAAATTTTCTAGCTTATTAGACCTTCTTCATGAATCTTAACACGTTTGGCAAATTCTTGATTGTCCTCAGTGGCTAATCAGTGGTATCTAGGACCTCCATGGAGCTGGCAGTCATGTCATCTTAATCAACCTACAGGAGACCAGTGCTCTCCTGGAGCAGTAGCTGGATTTGCGGAGCTTCCGCTGGGGTAATGAAAAGGGTGCTGGTTGCTTTTACTGGTACTGAGCCATGCTCTGTTGAGAATTTTAAACCACCGTGCTTTCCTAATGTCTTAGTCTTGTTTAGGCAAGGGATCAGAGCAGTAGGAGAATATCTTTCTGTACCTATATTTTGAAGTAATAAAGGAACTTCTGGTGTAGTTCAGAGGAACCAGAAATCTTGTAGGCTAGTTTTATTAGAATTATACACACAAAAATAATGATCTGCTGGTGATGTAATCTTGCTTTACACTTGGCAACTAGGAGTTGTTGAGACTGAAATTATCTGTTGTCAGATTTATCCTGAAGAGTATTTTGAGTAAAACTCTACCTTGAAGTCCACAGTTACAGTTTATGTCTGAAAGATGGTGTTCTGCAATTAACCTTTATGTCTATATAGGAAAGAAGATACTTGTCTCTACAGCAAGCTAGAAGAAAAGGTTTCCATAATAACTGGTTATCGGGCAATATACCAGGTCAGCTATATGTTGTTGTTTGTGGTTGCTGGGCTTTTATTTTATTTCATGTATTTATTTTAGATACATTTTTAATTAAATTACGCTTTAAACTTCAGAATATAGCAGTGTAACAGCTTACGTAAATTGGTATCTGTCTCAACAGAGATTTTTTTGCATTAATTTTAACATTCTCTTTCTGCTTTTTTACAGCTTATTTAAAAAATAAATTAATATTTAATAAAAATAACTGAAAATCCCAAAACAATGTGTTACCCATAACAACATATAATCAAAGAAAACTCAAATGACAGCTTTTGCAAAATAATGTCTGCCTGCCTCATTACATTGCACACCTTACTGTACCATATTTGGGGAACACGTGCTGTGACATGGCATTTTTATCAAATTCCTCCTTACACTTTTTCCTACCCTTCTGCGATCAGTTTTTGTACTGGTTTGTTTTGGGTTTTTTTTCTTTTAAATTAGACTAGCGGTATAAACAGCATTGGAGAAGAAGTTGCATCCTGCAGTGACATTAACACTGCTTTCTGTTGTTTCATTTACAACACTCAACAAGATGCTAATTTTCAATAGCTTATCTTAATGTGTTACAAAGTTGAACAGACAAAAGAAGTGCAAATCTTGTGCCTTTACACAGATAGATGCATCTTGCTTTCTCACTTGCCTGTGTGCATCTAAACGTGTGTGGTGGCTGCAAAAGTTTTTAGAAATTGCATATAAATTTGCAGAAGTGTCCTGCAGTGTCATGGTACATAACATGTCTGTGTATAGAAAGGAATTTTTTAAATATAAAAGGTATATGCCCATGAAGTACGTTAAGTATTGGTAAGTTGTGTAGGTTTTTTTGGTGTTGTGTCTTGGCCAGTATTCTGGCGAATGAAATAAGTTCCAAAGTCCAACAGCTAAAAACTGTCAATTTACATGGAAGAACAAAGGCCTTAAATTTTCTATTTCAACTTTATATGCCTTTTATGCTTTTTTTAAATTACATTGTAACTGTGGAGTATGGTATGACTTGGGAACAATATGACAATGAGAATTCTAAGACAGTTAGTTTGGAAGAGGTCATTTGCAGGGGTGAAGGCTGCTGAACATCAGTTATGCTGCAAACATTAAAGCAATTTTAAATTCTTTTCATCATGTCGGATTGTACTTCTGATTCCTGCAGTTAAACCAAAATTCATTGGCACAAAAGTCTTTGAAGATTATGACCTGAAGAGGCTGGTAGAGTACATTGACTGGAAGCCCTTCTTTGATGTCTGGCAACTTAGGGGAAAGTATCCCAACCGGAGTTTTCCTAAGATCTTCAATGATAAAACTGTAGGTGGGTACTGAAATTGCATTTACTTCATTAACTAATCCTAACAGGCCCAATATGCTGCAGTAAGATTCCAAATGTTTTGAAATATATAGGAATAGTACAAATACATGCAAAGAATGTCACTGAAATAATTTGTTCAAAGCAATGCTTAGTGAACCAACTGTTGCCGTGTGAGGCTGAAAAATAAGTGCAGCAAAATGCTCAGTCATCTTATTTAGCATTCACCTGCCAAAGCACAGGGAGGTATTTTATTGACAGAAAATGGCAGCAGAGCACTTAATGTATCTGTGTTCCTGTTGTTGGTGAAGATGGCAGGAGAGCTGTCTCCTTTTGAAGCTATTCAGTAGGCTTTGAAATCTGTGATGAAAATGCAAGGGTGACACTGAAAGCAGTGTTCTGGGTCTGCTGCACCGTGGTAATGTAGGTGCACACACTGGGTCTCTTGCTTATTTTATTCTGTGTTCTCTGCCTCTACTAGAATGGTGCTGGCTGAAACATTTTGTGCTTTGTTTGGGGTTTTTCTCCCTAAGATATATGTTTTTACAGCCCTATGATCACACTGCTATCTGCCTATTTGCTGTAGCTGACAGATCATTGCAGTCATTGGACAATTATGTGGAAAATTAATCAATCTTCAAACAATTCTTAAACCTATTTAGCAAATTATGAAAATATGCCTTTTCTACGGGAACTCTTTTTTTCTTTTCTTTTTAATAGGCGAAGAAGCAAAGAGAGTTTATAACGATGCTCAAGACCTACTGAAAACATTGATTAATGAAAAGAAATTGCAAGTCAGAGGTGTGGTTGGGTTCTGGCCAGCTCGAAGTGTTCAAGATGATATCCACTTGTATGCTGTAGAAGAGGCAGTGGGATCTTCAGAACCAATAGCAAAATTTTATGGATTGAGGCAACAGGTACAGTGACAGCACATTTCTCAAGTGACTTTTTTTCCCCCTGAATTTCAGGAGTGTAATAGAAGTGCCCTATTAAAATCTGTAGAAAATGGTTGTTGTAATCTTTCTGCAGCTGTTGTCTTGTCATTTCTTTCAGTAATAACAAGATCCTGTTAGCGATGAGCCAGGTCTTTGTATTGTAGTATTTGTAGTATTTTGCATTTTAATAGTTGTACAAAATGCTTTGTTGGTTTGACATCTTCAGATACGATGTGCATTTTCTGTCTCAATTTTAAGATGTCCTAAAGCAATGCACTGTATAAATTAATCACATGAATCTTGTGTTGCTAAATTAGAACCCAATGAACCTTAGTTCTCTAATATCCCTGGATTCTACTGTAGATGAAAAATTCTGCTTGAATATGTTAATGCTTAAACCCAGTTAGAATTTAAAAAACCTGGAAAATAAAGTTTAATGGAGACTCAATGGAGATAAGTGTTTTTGATAGTCTTAATTTTTTTGTAAAATTCACTGTATGAAGGGGCTGTTTGGAATTAGCTGGCAGCTAATTTTGATGGAGAGAATCATACTTACCTAGATTTACATTTAAGTTGGTAGATTGAACTTTCACAATATTCTGCCTCTCCTTTTTCCCTGTCTTCTGACTTGGCTTCTTCATAGTTCACATATTCAGAGTCATCAAATGTGGGCAGAAAAAAATTTTATTACCTAAATTTCTGGAGAGGACAGTCATGTGCCAGCATTGCAGAACTGTACTAAGAAATACGTGGCTCTTAAGTATATCTGTTGCAGTTCCCTGAGGTGGATCTAGTGTATCTTGACAATCCAGGGCAGATGTTTATATAAAATGCTCTCAACGAGCACACAGGCAGGGATGTTTCAGAGACTTATGGCTTAGTTAAACATTTTGATACCCCATGTAAATCAACTTTACTAGTCTTTCTTTTCCTGGCTTTTTCCCAGGGTTCTCCCAAGGAAAATACCTGATTCAATGTTGTTCTTGTAATGCTTTTTATTACTGGACTACTGTTATTTTCCTTAGTCTTTTTTACCTTCTATATCCCAATTATTCAGGCTTCTCTCATAGGTTAAGGTCATGAAACTCTATGCATACTGCTCTTCTGGACTCCGTGTATTTGAGCTGCATCTCTTGCAGCCTGGTGTATATAGTAATTCAGCAGAGCCTTCAGCAGAGCAAAGTAGAAGAGAATAATTGTCTTCTGTTTCTTATATAAAATGTTCCTTTCAGTACACAGAGTTCTCTCCATGACATTCACACTAATTAAGGAGGTGATGTCAATCTAAAAGTTAGAGATGCATGGAATGTTTTCCTTAACTCTAATAATTACAAAAGAACCTTAAAATTAACATAAATTTCACCTGTGGGGATAAAGGATGTTTCTTTAGTTTTATGGTACTTTCTGTAACCTTGCAGGTTAATAGAAAATTTTTCTTTATTTTTCAGGGCTGGGAGTGTTTTATTTGCTTTGAAGATGCAGTTGGGAATGGGTGAAAAACATTGCTAAAATGATAGGATAGGATAGTCATAGGATAAAAAAATGAATCTTCAGCTAAGTGATAGCCATTAAATAACTTTCCTCTTTTATATAGTTGATTTACAAGAACTGTGCCATCTCTTAAATAGCAATCATGCTTCCATAATGAATATATGGATATGATTCAAGATTTCTTTTTGGATGCTCAGTCACCTCTTTCTGTTACCTTTTTTCCATTTTGGAAAAGGAGCCAGTGAGCAGTATTAATTCTCTGTTTCATGGAATCAGTTAGGTTGGAAAAGACCTCTAAGATTATTGAGTCCAACCTGTGATTGAATAACCCCATGTCAGCTAGACCATGGCACTGAGTGCCATGTCCAGTCTTTCCTCAAATACCTCCAGGGATGGTGACTCCACTGCCTTCTTGGGCAGTCTGTTCCAGTATCTAATCACAGTTTCTGTGAAGAAATTCCTCCGAATGTCCAACCTAAACCTCCCCTGGCACAGCTTAGAACTGCATCCTCTTGGTCTGTCAGTTGCTATCTGGGAGAAGAGACCAGCCCCCACCTGGCTACAGTCTTTGTTCAGGTGGTTGTAGAGAGCAATAGGGTCTCCCCTGAGCCTCATTTTCCCCGGCTCCCTCAGCCACTCATAGGATGAGTACTCCTGAACCATCACCAGCTTCACTGCCCTTCTCTGGACTTGCTCCAGCACCTCACTGTTCTTCCTCAGCTGGAGGTCCCAAAACTGAACACAGTATTTGAAATGCAGCCTCACCAGTGGCGGGCACGGGAAGAATCACTTGCCTGGTCCTGCTCGCCACACTGTTTCTGATACAGGACAGGATGCCATTGGCCTTCTTGGCCACCTGGGCACCCTGCTGGTTCGTGTTCAGCTGAGTATTGACCAGCACCTCCAGGATATTTTCTGTTGGGCCACTTCCCTTTGCATAAACCCGCTTGAACTTTGCTTAGGATTCAACTTTTCAGTAGCGATAGATACATTTTTTGTGTGTTTGTGTGTGATTAGTATAAACACAGCATGCTGGACGCTGTTTTGTCTGGATTACTGAGCACATAGTTTGTAGCATAAGAAACTAAGAGTGTTTATAAACTCATAACCATTCTACAGTAGGAATTGCTGAAGAATTCTTCAGTTTGCACATCAGCCATCAGTTTTGTTAACAAATGTGGAATCCGTTAGGGGTAGAGATGAAATATTCCTCCTCTTACCCAGTGGTTGGCACAAGAGTATTCCTTACTTCGTAATAATTTGTTTGCAGTATAAGCTGTTAAATCTTAGTAGCTGTAAATAGAAGTAAAATGTGTGTTCAGTGCTTCATCTCTCTTCTTCAGTGGTCCAAACAGCCTCAGAGTAAGAGAGGTGGTTTTCCTCTAATTTAACTATAGGAAAGCTACCATGGCTCAAAGACTAGTTAGGTGTTTGTCAGAAATGCCCTAAGCCCTTCAGTCTTAAAAATACTGGTCTTTAGCTTAGTAGTGCACTAAATACTAATGTATTTACAAATGTTCTGATTTATCGCATTGATTTTATTACTCTAGGCTGAAAAGGACTCTGCCTGCACAGATCCATATTACTGCCTCTCAGACTTTATAGCACCACTGGATTCTGGCGTTTGTGACTACTTAGGCCTGTTTGCTGTGGCCTGCTTTGGTGTAGATGATTTATGCAATGAATTTAGGAAACAGGATGATGAATACAACATCATAATGGTGAAGGCTCTTGGTGATCGGTTGGCAGAGGTACGAGGTTTTATCATGTGTTTCCTTGCAACTTTCAGCAAACTTAGAGCCACTTTGGTACAATGCAAGTGGAGGTAGCTGTAGCTGTGGATTTCAAGCTATAGCAGGGTTTCAGAAATTATTATTATTATTATTATTATTACTACTACTACTACTATTACTATTATTGTATTACTATTATTATTATTGTTACTGTAGTAGTAGTATTATTATTGTTATTATTATCTGAAGGTATTTACTGAAGTGGGAATTCTTCCTGAAGGACAACTGGTGCTGGCAAAATCATGTAAGCTGCAGGAGAAGTTCAGAAAAGCTGTTGTCCACTTTGAGCTAGAGGAAAGGCCCTCTGCTAACAGGAGTGGCAGCACATGCTTGTATCTGATCCTAGCTTGGAGGCAAGAATGTTATGGCCTTCCATAGCTAGACCTGGGCAAGACACCCAGATGGTCAAGACCTACTGACCTCGGTGCTATAATGATGTGTTGCTACCACAGGTTAATGGACTTTGTCTTTTTGGGCTACTTGTCCACGTCTTTACCTCTTTAAAGCAGGACAATCAAAAAGCAACTCTCTACCAATAAGAGAAATAGCAAAATAAGTATTGCATATGAATTTTAATTCTTTCAAGTGTCTCACCTATGTTAAGAGCTCTCTTAAAAATGAAAATGGGAATGCAAGAAGGTATCTATCATTGTTCATTTTAATCAAATAGCTATTGCATCAGTCTGTACAAAGTGAAAAATAAAAAGATCTTTTCACTCTATTCCAAGGCATTTGCTGAGGAGCTGCATGAAAGAGTTCGAAGGGAATTTTGGGCTTACAATAGTAGTGAGCAGCTGGATCTCTCTGGCCTACGCAAAATTAAATATGAGGGAATTCGCCCTGCCCCTGGATATCCCAGCCAGCCTGACCATACAGAAAAACTCACCATGTGGAAACTTGCAAACATTGAGGAAACAACAGGTAACTGCTTTACTAAGATTCTTGAACTGTTTTTATGTGAAATCAAAATACCAGCAAAAGAACAAACTGGGTGGTGCAGAGCTACATAAAATACTAAACTGAAGTGCATCTGGGAATTGCTGTCTTCCCCTTTTTATTGCCATTTTTATTTTGCCTCGCTCAAGGACTAATTTGCAAAACACTGCCAGTGCTTTTGGTGGAGGAGTTGTGTCCCTAATTAGCAGATTGCATGCGAACAGGGTTTTGCTGCACAGAGAAAATTCCTGGCATCCTTATGATTGTAAGAAGACATTCCACATAGAAACAGGAAAAAAGCCAATTCAGCAGCGTATTTCCTGGTCCACAGGGACCTTGAGATGGTAATTCTTAAAAAGGGACTAATTCAATTTGTTTTCCTCTGATATTTTACGTGTCACATGTTTCACTGGTACTTCCACAGTTCCAAAAATACCTCTCTGTGCTTCAAAACCTCATTTGCCAAAATGTCCAGGCTTTTCCCTTCAAACTGTACAGTTACTCTACAGTAATTGTAATGAAAGTCTGCAGTGTGTTTAAAGCTCTGTGAGTTTTCTCAATGGTTAACAAGGGGAAAAAGGGTTTGTTTTTAGTTCATCCAAAAGCGTCAAGAATTTTTTGGGTTTGCTTGAAGCTGTGTAACAAAAAATGGTTCTGAATTTGTGCTTATTCTCAGTTCAGAGAATAAGAAGATTCTCATTCTTTTTTCCAGGAATTGGTCTAACAGAATCACTAGCAATGATTCCTGCTTCTGCAGTTTCTGGCCTCTACTTTTCCAATCCCAATTCCAAATATTTTGCTGTTGGCAAGATATGTAAAGATCAGGTAACTTATGCTGTCCATTGTAGTAGTGTTAGAACATTCAAAATCATCTTATAAGCAGATGTCTCAAAAATTTTGTAAACACTTAAAGCTGGAATTTCAAAATCTCCATCACATTTTGTGGTCCCTTTGCAGGTTGAAGATTATGCACTGAGAAAAAATTTGTCTGTGGCAGAAGTGGAGAAGTGGCTAGAACCCATTTTGGGATATGACACTGAACAACTGTGATATTTGTGGATGAACTTCTTTTTTTGATGGTCCATTTGCCAGAAGGAACAAGAAAATTCTTCCCACTGGAAACAGCTTTCTTCCATCCACCCTGATAGCTTGTCTGATTGTCTTAAATTTTTAATCAAGGAACTTAATATTTCAAATCAAATCTGCCCAGTGCCCTTGGCTTGGGACCATGAATATATTTTGTTTGCCAGTCACAACAGCATACTTTAATTTATATTTAGTTTTTGCACAAAGACACTAGCAGAGAACCTAGGTGTAGGATGAGATGGGGAAACTGCAAAGCTTTCCTGTTCTGTGGAAGATTTTGAAATCAGGGGCAAGAATTTCTCTCTCATGGCCGTGGATATGCATAGAACACAATTTGACTTATTTTAGTGTGTTTTGGCAAGTCCAGGGACAGAAATATGATGCAGTTTTTCTGCAAAGTCATTAAAGGTTTTATACTGACTGATCAAGAACAACTGATGTACAACAGATCTTTTTAAAAATCATCTGCTCAGAGTTTAGTCTTGTGCTTGGGAACACACGTTGTTCTCAATAGTAGAACCATCAGCATAATACAACCTTCTGGAGCAGTATCAGAGATCTGCATTGTGAAATGGCATGACTGAGCCCAGGGAGTTGTCTGCTTCATGCTTCCTCTTCCTTTCAGCAGGTCACAATCTGTCTATTCTGTATAAAGGATACTGGCACTTCCTACCTTACAGTTAATGTTAAGAGTCTTCGTTCATACATAAACAATCATTTGTACATGAAAATTATGAGAGCAGCGTATTTGCTACTATAGGCAGCCAGAAAGCTTGGAACTGACTTTTACAAACTTTTTAACCTTCTAGAAAACTGGATTTTAAAAGCAGCTAGTACTGCCATATGTAACAGTATTGTAGACATATTCTTCAGATTTAACTCAGTGTGCCAATTGTTCATAGCTGTCCATTATTTCTGAAAAGTGCCTCAAGTATTATTTAAATGCTAATTTAGTAAAATATTATGACAGAAACCCCTCATTTTTTTGGTCTCTAATTGTAAACAAAAGACCAATATTGTAAAAAAGATGTTCTTTTGATAGTTTATTTCTATTAATAGCTATGTAATTTTTGTAATGTCTTCATCTGACTTTATGCTAAAAGAA
The DNA here is from genome assembly GCA_013397055.1 of Pachycephala philippinensis. NCBI lineage: Eukaryota > Metazoa > Chordata > Aves > Passeriformes > Pachycephala > Pachycephala philippinensis. The sequence continues at coordinate 408,917 of VWZT01004460.1, read as the reverse complement.
TCATCTTGTATCAACAGTTTAATAAAGGTGGTGTTATGCTATTAGAATCCTTCAAATGGTAACAATAAAATGTGTGCAATTATCTGAACGGATAACGTCAAAATTAATATGTGCTTGTACCATGAACCTGAAATCATAAAAGCTGCTATGGGGTTTTTTAAGTAGTTGCATGTGTTCTTAACTGAATCTTCTAGAATGGCTCATCCTTTAATGACTTAAAAAATAATTTCTAAATGGATCTCCCCTCCCCCTGCCTCCCTCCATGTCAAGGGGACTTGTGACATGTCCTTGGCTGATCAGCTGATTCTTGTAGTGGGAAAGGTTTCTCAGTAGAACACTCGTTTAGATGGCCAAAAATATAGTAAAATGTTCTTAATATGAAAGATGATTTGTTCCTGAAACACATAGCCTGTGAAAATCGAAATCGTCTACGCTTTGCTTTTGGTAATTGCACTTTTGCTAATCAATTTAATGCTTGGAATATCTCCTCTCCAGCACTCTTCCATATTCTTACATTTGGAAGCAGAGTGCCTTATTAGTCTGAAAATTTGATTGTGTGAATGGGGTCAAAGTTTGACTTGCTCAGCTTGGTTTGTTTATTGATTTATTTTCCTGAAATCGGTGGCAGCCAGTTCAGTGAGCACAGCTGACAGCAGGAGTTCCCCGCTGTCTAACAGTGGTGGTGGTACCTGGTGTACAAGGCGAGGGTTGCAAATGGTGTGCACTTGCTTTAGCCCTTCACACATGGCATCACACACTGAGAAAGATCTTCACGTTTGCCTGCAAAACTTGTCATTGGGAGAATCTGTTTGGAATAATTACTCCATGTTATTATGCAAATGTTTTTATCAAGGACAATTCCTTTAAAACTTTGTTAGTTTTAATTATCACTTGACACTTCGGATAAGACAAATTTCCATTCTTCTCTTCAGAATTAAGGTAAATTGTGAAGAAAAAGAGTCTCATAATTGTACCAGGTAAGGCTATTTTACTTGAAAGACTGACAGCTTTAGAATGCATAAAATATTTTTTGCAGTGCTTTTCCAAATACTACTAACAAAGGTTCTGGATGTAAGAGATGATGAAAAAATTTAGAATGCTTTGTAAACAACTCTGTTTTAGTTCTTGTGAGTAATTTACTTTGGTTACTGATTTTTTTTTTGTAAGTCAGGTCAGCAGCCTGGAGATTAAGTTTTGAGGCACATATATTTTATGACTGTCAGGAGGGAATACTACCCTTAAATCTGCCCCTTCATTATCAGGTCTGTTTCAGTGCTGCTTTTACTCCTGGGAAGAATCTAGTGCAGCTTATTTTGCCATGAGGGTGCTATCAAGGTCAGGTTATTTCTCAAAAAAACATGTCAAAACTCAGATTTATTTTTTTCTGCAAGTATTTGTGCATATTTTGTGAATCTTCTGCTTTCTTGTTCCACAATGTGAAAGTCATACATCCTTTCAGTTAATTTCTGCTTCTTAAAACATCAGTCATGTCCAGAAGATGAAGGGAACGGTGAGAGGCCTTTGAGACCTTGCTCTTTTTAGAAAAGGATTTGTTTAGTAGTACCTGTGACTGGGTTTCATTAATTTCCCTTTTTAAATCTTTGTCTGCTTTACCTGAGCATGCCTTGAAAAAGTGGGTTCAGTGTCTTAAAATTAAGAGCAAGAAAAGAAATAACTTCATTAATTAGTTCAGGAGGGTGGTTTCCTTACAGAAACAGCAGCACATGTTCTCAGTCACTGGAGAAATGGATTCCTGTGCCCTCAATTTATCACGGCCTTGTGACAGCAAAGCTTGTTCAGCCCTGCTACAAAGTTGTTTCTTTTGATTGTCAGGCTTTTGTAGGTGCCAGTTTTCAAATGCAGATGCACTGTGAACAGAATGCAAACACGTCCACCCTGCTTTCACACAGCATTTGTAAACTGTCCAGCTGAAGGCAGAACTGAAAAACCAGTGGAGTTCGCCCCCATGTTTGTTCTAATAATACTGCCATGGCTGAATATCCCGAGTTTCTGACCATGCCACATGCCTGATATAAATAGCTGTGCAAAGGGGACCTCAGCTGAGATTACCAAACTTGGCATTTTGGATTTGTGATTCAACTTCAGCCAGGATGGCCAAAGCCAGTTGGTAATTATCCTTGCTGGCCTGAAGCTGCCGTGACGACTGAGGAATGAAAGGCCTTGTCATCTTCCTCTCTGCCCTAAGGCACCAGTGTGTCCTATGCCTGCAGCTCCTGATCAGGCTAAAGGGGAATGTTCCCAGGCCAGGGTGGGTGGTCTTTGCCATTCCTGTTTGCGGAAAGAGCACAAAGTAAGTGGATGGAGTGTGGAAACTCAAACTGGCCCCCTATTAGTTCTTAGCTCGTGGTCTTTCCTACCCCATCTTCCTGTCAAATTGGCCTCCTCTTCCTGTTCCCTCCAGCAGTCCTCCTCCTTAGCTGCATGTCAGGGTTCTCTGTAGGTTCTGCCAAAATGAAACTAGAAGTCTTTTTAAGAAGTTTCTTTTATGTGTGTGAACAAGTTACTGTTCGAGAAAGAGAAGATTTTTCACCTGTCAAGCATTGGATAATATTAATAAATGGTGCTCATAGCTCTGCCTATAGGAGCCTTATACTGTGTATGTTAACTAAGCAGGCCACACAACGTGTTAAACTATTCCCTGTGTTTTAACTGCATCTTTAGTTACATGGTGGTTTTCATCTAGATAGCAAAATGTGTATTAATTGCATCTTTTGTCAGTGTGCTGTTTTAAACCCACAATTAATAGTAAGCTGATAATAAAACTAATGTAATTTTCAACTGAAGTATTTTAAGGTATGAACTACTAAGAAGAAGTAATGAACTTATCTGTGCCTTGCTGTTACAACAAATGCTTTTAAAGTTCTTTAAGTAGCTGATAACTTAAATATTTTATGATGCAAAATTTATCTTGACTACAAACTCAGGTTACAAAACACTAATAATTTAATTTAAAAGGCTTTATCACTGCTTTCTAGAAATAGCTGATAAAAATTATTTTTGAGACTGGAAAGTTTGCTGCACTACCTGGAGAAATTTCTATGCATGTACTACACGTAACAAAAGAAGCTAGAGTAGCGTGGGATTCACAGAGGGCAGCTTAATTGCAGAAGAACAGGCAGTTCTTCAGGGGAGAGCTGGAAGATTAAGAGTTATGGCAAATATAAGTCTCTTAAAACTCAGATATTCACAATATTAGTAATTGCAGTAAATGAAAATAAAAACCTTTTCCTTATGTATACGTGAAGTATAAGAAATGCAATTTGAGAATATTTAAGGAGCTTTCATAAATCTAATGCATACTTGGGATTGATGAGTTATATTTGCACGTTTAGAAGTGGAGAAGGAGGAGGAAATAATAATTAGGTCGTGAACTTGTTCTAGGGTTAAGTAAGAAGCTGTTCAAAAAGGATACCCCGTGTCACGACAGCCTCACCCCCGTTTTGACGTTGTTGGATTCATTACTTACATGATTGTTTCTGAAAGGATTTTCAGTGACGCTGGCATTCCCTGACTCTGGAAAAATATGGTGAGAAATGAAAATAAAATAGCCGGGTTTTTCCACAGTTTTCAAGAGTTAAAACTCTGCATCAGCTCTGTATCTGCACATAGGTGTCTGCAATTTTGACCCAAGAATTCCTTCAGTCTAGCAGATAAAATAGCTCTGGGTGTGTAGGTGTAATGGATTTTTTTCCTTACTCAAGGTGTTGAAAAGATCAAATTTTCTTCTCTATGAAAGTGCAACTTTTAGGGGATGTTTTGTTCTTACTTTACTCTTTTATATACTTGGTCTGTACTTGTTTCCTGTTCTCCAGCTTTACAATAGAGGTGTGGAGATGTGACTGAGAGTTCTCTAATGGCCTGTGAGTGCCACATGTTTGTGTATAAACTAAAAATACATATTATTTTTGGGTTTTGTTGAATTTCATCAAGGTTCTTGCCAAAGAGCTTCTTCCCAGGAAGTGGACAACTTTATTCCTTTTAATCTGGCCATCAGTTGGAAATCTGGGTTGAGGTTCAGAAGCGGAGTGCAAATATGAGGTCTAAAAAAGGTGTCAGTTCTCTGTGGTTGGTGGACTCCTTCTGCACTTGTATTCCTGCTGTGACCTTGTGAGAACAAATGTGTTCATATCTCTCCGTCGATTAGGGCAGCGGTGGGACAGTGAGGAAGGGAGATAAAACACTGCACTGGACGGCCAAAGGACTTATTTAGCAAACTGTTCTTTGGAGATGCATCAGTACAACGTGTGCTCCTGCCTGGTCAGGACGTGTTTTCAACTGCTGCCTCAAGCTCGTCTGTACTCAGCTGCTTTTATTTCAGGAAGCTGCTACTCATGAGATCTCCTGCTTTGCTAAGCACTGCACGAGGCCCTCTTTGCGAGATCGGTCACTTGTAATGGATGGCTTCCCAGTAATGATCTGCTATTACAGTTTAGGCCTTGTTTAATCTTTCTGTAACCAAATAGATGGCTTTCTTCAGAATACTAATGCAGAGCAAACAAACACATTGTTTCCCTAAGGCCCGTAAGGTCAGATTTTACTATCAACACTTGACCTAACAACTTTGCTTATGTGGTCAAGTGTTTGCTACTTACGAAAGTATGACCTTGTTTGTGCTTTATTTAGGAAATAAATGTAAGCACTTGGGTTTATTGCTTTTACTTTCTTCCAAATACTGTTCCTCACCTCTCAGGGCAGCTAAAGGAATAAAAGTTTTGATTCAGTTGTTATAGTAGCAGATATACACATATGGTGAGAAGTACTAAAGCAAGACATTCAAAATTTAACATGATGTAAGAGTGTACAGGGTACTTACCAAGTATCATCTTGTCTCTAAAGGTAAGCATTAGCTGAAGATGCTGTAAGATAGGAGTCAGCAGTCAGCTAAGGGTAGGTGAAGATTTTAGACTTTCAGGTGTTGGATCAGCAGTATTTCATTAGGCATTATATTGCATGCTTTGCCTCTTTCTGTGTCCCTGTCTCCCAAACTGGAACCTGCTACTACATCCAGATTCCTGATTATTCCACAAGAAGGGCTTGACATGGATTTTGTTGCAGATTTTTATGTGCATTTGCAGGATTATTTTTCCAAAAGAGTTTAAAGCACCACACTGTAGATAAATGATTCAAGTTCTTGAACCATAAAATACTTGTTTTTCCTCAAAAAGTCCCGAGGTACTGATGCATTTTTTATCACTTAGTGAACAGAATCAAATAGCCTGCATTTCCCCAAAGGTCCAAGTGTGCTGGAGGAGGGAGTGAATAACAGTGAAAGGACTTTTTGTGGTACTGTTTTATCCTCAGTTCTTGATCAGCATTATCTGTCTGCTGTCATATTCATTGCTTAAGAGCTGAAGTGAGCTAGAACACCTCTTAGCAGGTTTCCTAGTGCTGATCCAGCTGCTATTAAAGTGTCTGGAGAAATTCCTACCTCTCCAAAACACAAGTTTGATCAGTCTTAATGCAGTAATCTGGAAAGAATATTTGGTGTTCGAGTCCTGTCGAAAATACTTGAGGACTAACGGGATGTGCTGTTAAACCTCCTTCAGTGCTCAGCTTCATTGAAATAGATGGCTGGGACTGTGAAAGTAATTTTACTCTCATTCTGAAGCACTTACCTGAGAGAAAGTGCTACCCTATCAAGCCGGGAATAAATGAACTTTCCAGTCCAGTGTGATTAATGGTAACTATCCATCTCAGGGATGCTTGAGGGAGATTGCCCAACAGGACCAGCAACGTGGGCATTGATTCTGTTCCTGGCTCTGAGTGATGGAACGTGTCAGGGTGCCTTGGTTCAGCAGGCGAAGATTTGCAAATGCTCCAAAAATGTTTTTGTGTTTTCAAGCCTCTGATTTTTAAACAAATACAGTTTAATGAGAGTTTGAACTTCACAGTCTTTGATAGTCGTGAATATACATTGTGCTAAATTTCTATATACTGTTGGAGTTTCACTTGGCCATTTTTTAAAGAAGAGCTGCCTTTTGGTTAAACTTCTTCCTTAAATATATGTTTCATGTTGCATAATTCTACAAATATCAGGAAGATCACGGTACTGTCACATCTTTCGTGCTGTTCGTGCACATAAAGTGCTGAGCAAGGGCAAGGCAGCTGCTGCAGTATGGTTATTGCTAATCAATCTGAATAAATTTGAGAATTTTATTGCAGTTTCTCTCCAGAAATGTCAGCATGAAGTATACAAAATCTCTTGATCTGTAGCTCAAATGAAGCCTGTAATGATGTGAAATTCTTAATGTTATATAAGACATCTTATCATGCGGTCTCTTGATCTGTCAGTAAAATATGCCTTGATTATAAGTAAACTGAGAGGGATTTTTCATTTCCTTATGGTACTTTTATTGGTTCTATATGTCTGTGGAACTTTTTTTTCATTCATCATATTTCTGCTGCTGCTGCTTCCAGTCTTGCCACTGGAGTTTTTGCTTGGCTTCTAGACCATTACAATTCTCTTTCACTCATATGTATTTGCCAAGTATCTTGGATGTCTTACTATTTTCATATCTTCTGTAGGAAATGCCACCATTTGCAGAGTCCATGCTTTGCACTCAGCTTTATTGTCACTGGGAATCTTTCTAAGCCAACTGCCCACAGAGCTGACTGAGGAGTTGAGGGTGCTGGAAAATTAGGGAGTCCGAGTAAGTGTGTGAACGATGTAAATGTTTATCTCTGTGCAGTTGGGTTACAGCGATTTCTTTTTTACAGAAGGAGTCCTAATATTCGAAAGCTTGTAACAGTGTATTCATGGATTGCTTAAAAAAAAAAAAAAAAAAAAAAAAAAAACAAAAACAAAAAAAAAAAAAAAGCCTGGACTGTGCTTCTGTCTCTTTCCCAGGTAAGAATCACTTTATTTACCACAAAGCTAATAACAATTACAGGATTTGAGGAAATTAAACATGGGGCTGCTGCTAAAGTTAAATATAGTTCTTCGCATTAATATGACTGCAAAGCCCTAAGTTAGCTTAAGAAGAAACACGAGTGGTTTTGGTTTTGTCTCTGAAATAAGTTTTCCATAAGATGTTTTGTGGGTGCAGCTGCATGGTGATTTCCTCTGAAGCAGAAACCGAAGCACTTCATAGGTCTATGTCACATACATTACAAACTTTTTAGTATCTGTGGTGGAAGATATTTTCCCTTGCTGTAAGGAGTACACCTATTGCATTGATGAGTATTGGGAAAAAGACATTATTTAGTCATAGAATAATTGAATATACTGAGTTGGAAGGGACCCATCAAGATCTTTGAGTCCAACTCCCGACCCTGTGCAGGACACCCCAAGAATCACACCTTGTGCCTGAGAGCATTGTCCAGACACTGCTTGAACTCTCTCAGGCTTGATGCTGTGACCACTTCCCTGGAGAACTTGCTCCAGTGCCCAGCCACCCTGTGGATGAAGATCCTTTTCCTGATATCAAACCTAAGCCTCCCCTGACCAAACTTTATGCTGTAATGTTTGGTATTTCTATGTAAAGATTACAATTACAGCTGCTCAGGGAATGCTGCCTACTCATTGTGTTTGGTCTCACTCCCTGTTGGAGGAAGCAGCATGCCTTTGCTGGAGGTTGGTGTGAGCTGAGGACAGAGAATTTTCACTACCCCTTTCCCTGCTTTTGGTGTAAACAAATTTGAAAGGCACATGCCTTGAGGTAGCCCCTGGCAGCACTGACAGTAACTGCTGAGGTTTAGGGAGAGGCATGCAGGTTTTCAGGATTCTTTCTCAGCTGTGACTGAAGGATAGCAGGTATCTGCACAGATTGCTGTTCAAGGGCTGAAAATCCTATGTTACCAAAAGTGAGATTTGTCCAAAACTGGTATTGAACTATTAGGCACTTTATTTAAGTATACTTGTTTTGGTCATCTGCTAGTTCTACCCAGAACAGCCGACTGGTCCTCCAGTCATCATCTGCTTTGTCAGTCCCTGGAAACAGCCATGTAAGTAGGAAAACGTTTCAGATTAAGAAATGTAATCTGTCACTGGATTCGTGACTGGGAGATACATTTCCATCTTTCATGGCCACAACAGCCACTTTCTGGGTTCATTTTTCCACAATACGGTGGGGAGTTCTGACATGTTTTTAGTTATTTTTTGAAGACTGCTGTCATTAGGTCTTCTACATATTTAAATGGTCGCATGTCTTGGACTAAAAAACTCAAACAAACTAACAAAAAACCCACGAAGAACCCAACGGCAAACAACTATATATTTAAATGCTAGTCTCCAGGCTAGTCTGCGGTAGTTGAGTCCAGCATTATTTCCATTAACTGTTACATTCTTCACCCGCACTTAGGTAATATACGTGGAACTGTAATAGTTATCTTTGCATAATAACTGTAATAGTTATTCCTTAGGAAATATTTAAAATAAATAATTCCTAGACTGCTACTGGCAATGACGAGCCAGTATTTACCTATATAAAACATCTATGCCTATATTGATTAACATTCTTTGGAACCATTTTGATGGCAGAGGTAAGAACAGGAGTCAGCCTGGTTTCACCTCTGCACTTCTGTTTTCAGCCAATTAAAAAACCTCAAACAAACAAAAGAACCCACGAACAACAAGATTTTGCTTCAGCCTGGTGAGTGGAAATTGGTTAGTGTTTGCCCAGCAGCACTGCTGCAAGGGGAGATGGGCTGAGTGCAGACTGCAGGATGCATCAAGTTTCTGGTGCACTCAGCTTCAGCATGGCCCTCTGCCCAAGTGTATGCAGGGAGGAGAGCCAAGTGTGCACTTGGAGAATGATGTAGACTCATCCTGTCTGATGGCTAGGGATCAGTGAAATCCAGTTCCCATATGTCACCTCTTGATTTACTATGACGCTACTGTGGAAAATTGTCAGCACAAAAACCAGATTGCTTTATTAGATTCTTCTAATAGTTCATGTGAGTTTTAGTCTCTATTCTTGGGATTCTTGACCAGCTGTTGTGACACAGTAGCTGCAACAGTGCATGAAAATATTGCCTGTAGAAGCAACTAGTGTAGCACAGTGTGGAAGATACCACTACTTACAGGATTGCGGAATTGACAGCTGGATAACCATGAGACAGAGCACTTGAGATATGACTTAGCAGCCTGTAATTTGTGTTCCAATTTGAGCCCCAAGAAGGTTTTTTAAAAACCAATGGATATGACACCTTAGTGAAAAACTGTAGGTAATGTAGTTCCTGTAATCTTTTGATCCTTCAGTCAAAACTCAAGGATTGGCTGAACTCCAATTTGTAGTATAATCCTGATCCATCTTAGAATGCAATTGGTCTGACTTTAAAATATATTGTGTTGGTAAGAGAGCAACCATGCTACCTTTTCCCAGTAAAATGAAATGTTATTAAATACAGTTACCCAGTTACCCTGTAGAAGCCAAATATACTGTACTCAAGCTTGTGCTTTATTAGCCAGCAAAATTCTTACTGATCCCAAAATGTGAAATCTGCTACATACCTTTTTAAATTCTAGAATGCATGAGCAGTGGATGTTAGATTATTAGACAAAAAACATTGCTGAGCTTGTTATATTTTCAAAGGCACGATAGTTTTAAGAAATAACTTTTTGATGGAAAAAAATTATGTATAAGCATAAAATACTTCATGCTTTCAGAGAGATAACTGGACAGTATATATGTAAGCAGATGAGGTAAGGACTGTGAATGCACAGATTGGATTTTGTTCCATAAATATGTATTTAGCAGGTGTGCCATCCTACAAGCACAGCCTTATCTCTATAAAGGAGAGCTGGAGGAGCACAGTGTAGTTAATCATCAATGCTTGTGTGGATCAGCATGAATATTCTTTAGAAAGAGTGAGAATTCTATATTCAGCTTGAGAGTTTACAGCTTTTATACAATATGCCTTTTGAGTATAGCTAAGCACATTTCTTCACATGCTTTGTGGGGAATTGTATTTTGTTGCATGTGAAATAGAGAATACCAGCCTCTTCTGCAACAGAAATGTTAAGTGGAGTGATTAATTTTTCTACTGGAGTGGGAACTTAGTCTTACAACTTTTGATTATATAAAGGATCCAAATGCCCTATAGGAATGGATAATTACCAAGAGACGCCATTCATATGGGAAGAAAACTATAAACTTTTTATCAAGGTTCTTACTGAGGAATTCTTATCATCCATCAACCAAATAGATTTGGTTTGTGCTGACAGCAACTGTATTTTTTTTTTCTTTCATCATTCTTGATGTTGCAATAAGTATTACAAATTTATAGGAAGCACTATGTTGTCAGGTACACGTTTGAGAAGCTGCTGGGCATCAGCACATCAGAGTAAGCAATAAATAAGTGCATGTACCATGCATGTGGAAGTCAGAGAAACAGTTTGAACCTCTTCCGACCTGACTAGAGATAAAGTTTTTGAGATATTCATAGACAAATCGTGAAGAGAAGCACCTTTTTAACACAGATATCCTTTGAATGGTATTATCTGTACCCCTTCATATTATTTTAGTAGTCACTTCAGATAAACGCAATTTGAGTTCCTTTGTTTCCAAAACTTCTGTTTCTGAGATTGCATATGTTAATTCCCATGCATATCATTACCATAGTAGATTAGTAGGTTCTTTGCACACAGTTTAAAATCGCTTGTATTTTCTCTTTCTTGAAATTGGGCATATACATGTCTCCTGCAACACCGTGACTTATGATGGAATTCTGTGAAAGATTGACCTGAAGTTTTGTTCTTGAGTAATGAAGACAAAATTCTAGGGGTTTCAAGATTACTTGATTTACTTCTAATACTTAACGTGGTACTGAGTTGGACCAGGTTGTGTTCAGATTTATACTCATTTTTGACTACTTTTACTCACATTTTTCTGATTTTCACTGCATTGTAGTAATCCTGTTGAAAGCACTGGAGTTGTCAGCAAGGTTTGTCCTCTGGAACTGCAACTCCTGGGGCTTCTCTGCACTGTTGCCTCAAGAATTTTGCCTTTCTTTATTGTTTCCTACTTGAAATGGGATGCGCTTAGTACAGAATTAATGATGACATTAAGGAGTGAGATGCTCTCATATGAGGTGATGTGAGGCTTGCCAAATGCCTATTTAGACTGCACTAATGCACAGCGGGCTGTTCAAAGTGGAAGCCTGCCAGTGACCTACTGGTGGTGTTCGTGCCTGGGAGCTGGGGCTGTCATTGCCTGGCCCCGTCCCCAGCCTCCGCACTCATCCCTGCTGGCTCTAGTGCTTGTTGCTGCAGGAAGGTGCCTCAGCCACCTTAGTGGCTGCACCTCTGACCCTCTCCCCACGCTGCCTGGGAAGCCAAAGCATCTAAATAACACTGGCTTGTTTCACTATCCAGCTGCTTACTGTGAATGTCCAAGAGAGATGCAGAGAGAAAGGTGGGCAAGGTGTGAGGACTGCTTTTATTTTGTAGGAGTGAGTGTCATCTTAAATACATGTTAAAGCATAGCTCAAGTAGTTTGCTAAATTGCAGCCCAGACTCCACAGCAATTAAGGTTACAAATGTGGGAGAAAGGGCAAAAGAAGCCATCATGTTTTCAGCTGGAAGGTATAATGCTACTGACAGGACACCGAGCTTACCCTGCCAGTGTTCATGTTCCTGGTTTGCTGGTGGTGTTTAAACTATTCAGAAATGCTTACTTGAAAAGTGTGGTAATGAGATCTGGCTGAAAAGTCCGCAGTTCAGACATGCACTTTTCTTTGACAAAAAGGGTAATTGACTTAGATTCTTATTGCTCAAGTTTGTTTATTCAGTATTGAACCACTGACATCCAAGGATCATGTTTTAAGTTATGGCATTGCTATGAATTAAAAAGCATAGTAAAAATACCCATGCAGGGCTATAAACTATAACAGCAAGAAGCACTGTGTAAATAAATATTTTGGACTGTCAAAACTTTGTTGCATTGCACTTATTCTAAGCACTGAAAATGAAAGCCTTCAGAATCTCTGAACAATTTGAAGGAGTAAATGCAGAAACAAAAGTCTTGACGGTTTTGCAAAATCTTTTCTTGTGGGAAGAAAGGCTTCTTGATAAGATCTAAAATGAAGTCCTGCCCAAATGTGGTCATGGCAGAGTGCAGGAGCACAGTGGTTTTCACAGGAGCTGAAATGTTAGCAGTGGCCATATTTCAGAGGGGACAGCTACGTCCTTCCCACATTTAGCACGTGACTCTGTAACCCTTGTCTTAAATAGCTGTATCATGCTTTTGTGAGCTAGCAAACACCAGCTGTGGAGGGGCTCTGCTTCACACAACAGCACAAGAAAGTTGCTCGGTATGGCACAAAGAAGCTTTGCCAAGACCAGTGCTGCTTTCCTGGTGCAACTATGGCTGCAGTCAGGGATCCGTCTCCCGGGCTGTGTCAAGGAGTAACCTGCCTCCTCCTCCCCATCTTGCAGAACTAAGCCTTCAGGAGCCCATAGATCAAACAGGAAATAAAAGACAGACCTTTATTTTTTTACGCTCCGGTAACTACCTGATCAGCAAGTCACCAAGTGCTGACATACTAAGGATCTTCTAGCATAACTAATTCACTGAAAAATATCAGTCTTTTTATCTGCAATTACTCTGCAAGAGTCACATAGTGAAATCTCTGTTGTGCTATAGAGAAGTGATGTAATATGGTCAAAATCTGAAACTTGTAACTGGGATGGTACGTTGTGGTGGCTCTGTCAACACTTAATTTTAGGCAAAAATTTGTCCCTGTTTTTCCTTATTTTATCCTAATTGTACTTATTTTTGGCCAGACTAAAGGACTACTACCCCAAAATATCTCTCTGCTCACTTACCAAAGGTCAATCCAAAACTTCCAGCCATGGAGACAAACCACAAGAGTTTGAGATGCAGAATAACTTTCTAGAAACAATTAGAAGGAACCCTAAACATTGTGCTTCAGAGCATAGTAAAAAGCCAGTCATTTCACACCATTTCCCTGACCCTCTCCCCAACAGCAGCAAAAGGAGAAAGGCACAAATGGCACTCAAATAAAAGGGCGAAATAACTAAATCTCTCAAGTAAGTCCATGTAACTGATGTTTTAATTTGTTCATTAAAAAAAAAAAAGTGTCCATTTGGCATATGGCAAAAAGAGTCCATCAATCTTACTGTGTGGGAAGGAAGGTAATTCTTAGAGGAGGAGACAGAGGTTAAAAGGATGGGGGTGGGGGGCGGGGGGGCTGCATCTTGGGCTTAAATTTTCCTGGATGGTGGAGAATGTGTGGGCTGCTGCTACGGGAATCCCTTCCCCAGGCAGAATCTGCTGCTCTTTCTGATACTTTTGAAGGCTGGAAGGATGATTCTCAGTGGGTTTGTGTCCTTACTCCATGGGTCATGCAAAGAGCAGGGTTCCCTCCTCATCATACACAGAGACACAGAGGGAATCCTGAGGAGGACAGGCTGAAGGCAGGCTCAAGGGAAGAGAGAGGTGACAGAGGGGCTGTATCCAGACTGATCCCCATACCCTACATCCCTACGCTCCTCCTGCCTCACCAGGCTGCCTGAAACATGGAGTATCTCCCTTTTAGGGATTTCCTCACCACAGAAATGTACTAAGGGAAGACTGGGGCTGAAATTGGAATATAGACAGATCCTGGAGTGGAGCTCTACAACTGCTCACAGGTCTACTGCTGAAAGTGCAGCCCAGCACAACAGATCCCTTGTAAAACATTAGTCCTTTGTCTTAAATCCTATTATCTCTTTTCCTGTATTTTCACCTTCTTCATGCTGCTGTCTGATCTGGGCTTTTTCTCCTCCAGCCTGAAGCTTCCCCTCATATGTCGTCGTGTGCCACCAGCAGAGCTGAGAGCTGGGAGAAGAGCGGTTTTACAGCACAGTGACATTATCCCAGACATTCTCCATTCTCCTGGAACTGCGTGTGTAAGGATAAATAGGTAAGTGCGGGCACCATGCCTTGATGCTCCCTAAGCCTACTGCAGCACCTGGACCTTGCATTACCCTGAGAGATGAAGTTTCCTTGGGCTCCCAGCTGGCCATGTAAGGCAAAAGCCATAGAGCACTTTCTGGCAGATCCATGTTGTTCGCACAGGTTTCTACTGAGTGCTAAACTCTGCCAGTGCATGAGAGAAGCCTGCTGGGAGAGTGTGCTTTGCTGCCTGCTCCAAATGGCAAAAGGCTGCCTTGGCTGTGGATGGCAGTGTGTGCTATGCTGAGCACAGGGCAGTCACGTTGCCTATGGGCACCTCATTTAGGAATGTAGCTGTGCTCAGTTCCCTATATGGGCTATGGAAAGAAAAAATACTTATTTGGAGATAGATTCAGGACAGCAGCTGAACTGCTTCCATTCAGCACAGTAAAAACGAGACACTAAAAGCTCTAAGCAAATAATTGTTATAAAAGGTCTACACAACATTAACTGGTCTGGTAAAAGACTACATTTGCTTTCCTGTACACACAGCTGTAAAGTCTGTGTTTCTTTACAGCTACGTCAGTCTGTTTTGGATCTTCCAGCAGACTGTGGCATATGGAATGGAAAATTAAAACTTTTGATTTATGTTTTGCTGCTTTGCTACTTTTGGCCACAGTAGAATACTTACAAATGTGAGATGACAACAAATATTTAGTTGTACAAGTAACTGAGATGGTTACATCTGGGAGCAAAGGGAATGGGTAATTCATCACTCTAATAGTTTCTGTGTGCTGGAAGAGGCTCTGTGGTTTTGTAGAAGAGAAGTAAATAGAGAAGCATTCCCAGCCCCCCCAAGCTGCAAAGACCAGATAAAAACTGAGCTGCTGCAAAACAAGTTTACATGAGCATTGCCAGCATGATGGACACACTAGGAGTTAGCAAAACAGCAAGTGCAGTAAGAACAGACAAATGCTGTGCACGAAAAATCCTGTTAATACACGCATCCAATTACCTAAACTTTCTGAGGGGCTAGTTTTTCAACATTTTCGTTTTCTCAAAAGTTTTAGCTAACGTTCTAAGTTTTGAAAATCTGTGCAGCATCTGTATTATTTTAGGACTTGTCCAAAAATGTCAAGAGGCACTGCACTCTTGATGATCAACTTCGGGGGGGGAAAAAAAAAAAGCAGAGCAAGGCTTTCATGGTTTTTAAGCTCAGAAGAGACTATTAAAATCATCATTTACTCTAATCTCTTTTACAGAAGAAGATTAGAGAACCTTATCAGTTAATTCTGTATAATACCTTTACCTCTGATTTAAATTGCATCTTTCTTAGAAAGCCATGTAGGCTGTAGGATTAAAATATCTGTCTTTAGCTGGTGCTTGATTTTGTTTCAGAAATACCTATTATCTATAGATAGTATGATTCTTCTCATGTGCTTGCAGACAATGACACAGCTGAAAACCTCTGGCTACACTTTTCCTCGCCCTGAATTTTGCAATTCCATTCTTCAATATAATTTAGCTGAGTTGTGCTCTGATAGAAAGGCAAGACCAGGGAAAACACTAGAGGCATTTCTTCCTAGCTTTTTCTGTCATCAGAATCTGTTCAGGATCACTCTGAGACCTCTGAATAATATTTATAGAGATATAAGAGGAGAAACTCTTAGACTTAGGTTTAAGTAGGCTTCACTTAAGTCTACGGGGAGGCAAAACTTAATATACTAAAGTTAGTTTTTGAAAACTAAAGCAATGAGCTTTTTCCTTATGAATTTAGATTTGCAGGGGCTTCCCACTATGCAATTATTCATCAGTAGCTGGAAAGTCAAAGACAGGGCATAAAATCCAAACAAATCTAAAGTTCTGTCTTGGTGAGTGTATGGCCATAACTGTGTTGTCTACAACAAATTTTGAAGACTAGACATCTTTACTGTTCAAGTCTGTCTCTACATTACTATGTATTTAAACTGGCTAACAGCAAATCAAACACAGAGCCCTCACTTTGGCCAGTTATTAGCAAAAAACCAAAAATCTTTTAAAAATCAAAACATGATAGGCTAAAAGTACCGAATATTCTGCCTGGGAAGCATGGCCTTCCCCTCCTCATATAGCCCTTCAAGTTTAGGAAAATTACCCTGAAGGCTAATTAGACAGGATTTAATATCAAAGCTGGATATACAGCCAGCCACCTTCTCAGTTTTAGAGAAACATGGTTCTTGCTTCAGTATGTGACAAGTTACTATTTCCAATCAAAACGGTATCTAGTATACCTGTTCAACTAGATGCAATCCTTACTATAAATGGAGTATAACAATCAGTTTTTCAGCATGTGGTGATATGTATGTGTGTACCACTGTCAATTCAGAAACAAAACTGAAGGTGATAAAAGCTAAAAATCAATGACCTTTGCAGGTAGAATTTAATCTTGGATAGTGAACAAATATTTATAATGAGTGAGAGAACAAAACAGGCAATCTGAAACAGCAATTGGTATAAAAATACTAAAGCTATGTAAACAAAAATTTTACATGGTTATATGAAGCTTCAGAGGACAACCCTGTAAAGCACATTTTGAAAATGGAAAGGAACACTTTGATAGCCCTTTACCTAGATAGAAACACTGATATATGGGGCTATTAATAAGTCCAAATAGGAAAGAAACAGGACAGTCAAACATCTTAATCACAATAGTCATTTAAACAGGCTCAGACAGTAATTCCCTTCAGGCTGTTAATTGCACATCCACCTGATATCCAGTTCTGAAATTAGGTCTTTGTGTTCTTGTTAAACTGGTTATTTAAATACTGAATAATATTACTGAAGGAAGTAAATCTGCTTTGCACTGAAAGGTTTCTTTTAACTGGACTTAATTTTCTTCCATTAAAGTAAAAGAAAAGAGTACATCTCCTTAGAGATGAAGATTTTCTCTGTCAGTCTTCATCCATTCTCAGGCTAGAAACAAAAACTGTTGCCATTCATCCAATTGTCGGGAGCTCTTAAAAATAAAGGATTTCTATCTCCTGCAGCTTGTTCTCAGGGTGCTGCTTTGGCTCAGGTGACTGTGAAGGGCAGCATAGAACTAAAGCCGGTTTTTTACAGGGCTTAAATTTTATCAGAAATTCAAGTGTTTGTGTAGGCATCACTGCCACACAGGATGTACCTATCTGGGTGCCTGCATCTTTGTAAAGCTTGCCAGAAGTCTAGATAGCATTAGTGTATTTATTGTGATTCTTTCAAGTGTGTCTTTCTGTTATAGCGTCAATGTGAAATAACATATTTTCTATTACCAAAAGTCAGCAAATTGCATGTGAATGTGAGAAGAAGACAAATGCTACTTGGGACAGACACACAAGTAGTCATGGATAAGGAGATAATTTAGGAGATGATAATTTTCCACGTCTGTATTTCTTAAAACTTTTTAAGAAACTTGTCATCTGTCTCTACAGTATTTGTATACGCAAAGATGTTTACTGCATTCCTTTCCTCTTGGCAGTTTTAGTTTGAAAACATAGATACAGCATGAGAGATTATCTATATTATTATAATTATTATTATAATTATTATCTATATTATTTGGAAAAATAGGGTCACATTACACTTGTTCATGTTACTGGCTGTCCTTAGCTTAACACTGTTTCAAGATAGTGTTGAAATTTTTGTACTAAAAATATCCACTATAGCTGACAACTAAACGCAATCAAACCTATAAGGTTGTTTCATGTAACGCTGAAAGGGAAAGAAAAGACCAGACTGAGAAGGAAACATTCTGTCAGTTGCATAGCAGACTTTTAGATTTCAGCTCTTCCGTTTTATGTCTACTGCCATCCCTAAATACATGTATGAGTGTCTGGAGAAGACTACCAGACAGGAGGCACACAAATATACAAGCCTTCTGGTCACCTAAAGGAAATTTTATAGCTCTGTACTTAGCCAGAGCGCTCCCTGGGTGGAGGAGGGCCGGAGAACAGCTTGGAGCTACATTTCAGCTGTAATTTTGGATCTGTGGCTGGGACTATGTAAGCTCCAATGTCTTAAAATTCATATTAAAGAAAAATGTGGAATTCATGGGGGTAGGAAAGAAACAGAATGTATTTGTTGAGCAGAAGCCAGCATGTACAGTGTAATGGTCTTTGAGATGAAATAGTAACCATCTGTACAATGAAACTCATCCTGCAAGCAAAATATGTGTTCAGATGTAAGCTTCTGTGATTTCCTCACCCTTTGAAATTATCAAACCTTCTTTTATGCACTTTTATCTCTCCCACTGTTTTGGTGTCTCTCTGGCCCTACTGCTTCTCCTCTGGCCTGTGGTGTACAGCTCCATGGTCAAATGAGTCACAGTTTCACACTTTCCTGCTGTCAAATATCTTTTGCTTCAAAAACTACTTTAAGCATCAGGCTCCACTGTTGCTTCCTATGATGCACACACTAAGAACAATCACTAGAGATTTTTGGGGCAAGGAACTTCCTCCTGGCTTGGTCATTAAACATTACATAATGACATCACCTATATAAACTGTTTTATAAGTTGATCTTTGGTCAAATAGGACTACAACTTTCCTAACTCATAAAATATTTTGTTATTTGCAAACTTGTTATTTAGGTTTTCCCTAAAATGTAACCTTAAGAGATTTGTGTTATTTTCAAATATTTTGATGTCCTTGTCTCACATCTGATCCTCTGACATGAATTTTCCAGGAGGCAGGGGCTGATGTACAAGGAAAAAATTCTCACTCCAAGTGTATGGCACACTCAATCCCTTAAATAAAAGTTTGTATTTAAAAAGTGTCAAAACCATTCAGAGTAATTTCATGTGCTATTTGACCCATGGAGAGAGGAGGAGAGTTAATTCTCTCAAATGAGCTGAATATAACAAATGTTAGTCAGAAGCTTATGGCTTCTCTCAGAGATGCTTGGATGCTAGTGTTGAGGGGAAACAAAAAATAGGAGAGGTTATGTAGAACTTGCAAGGTAGCAATTGACTCTTCCAGACAACAGCATTTTCCTAGGATCAAGCCTTGGTGCATTAGATTCTATCACACAATCTACTATTATTAAATATGACCATCTGAGAATACTGATATGTTGCTTTTAATTGGCATTGATGCATAAGAACTTAAGCACTAGGCACAGACATGAACTGATTTCTTACAATGTTTTCTTAGATGTGGTTTGTTGTTACAAGACATTTTTATCTCTCTGGCAACTCAAGGAATGAGAGAACACGATGGCTGACACCAAGAGGATTTACTGTTTATACTCCAGCCAATGGATATACTCTAAAAACCTTAAGTTGAACAGCAAATTGTAACTCACCATAAAAACTGTGGTGCAAACTCATGGAACACAAGCCTCTTTTTCTGTGTGTGTGGTTTTCTTAAAAGTTTTGTTTGTCTTTCTGCAAAACAGTGTAATAGATGGTGTGATGGTCTTTCTGTGCTCTAAGGAAAAGCAAAGATAGAATTAACAGCAGATGGGGGTAAGATGACAGTTCATTGGCCAAGATGAACAGTTTGCTCCAGATGAAATAATAGTCATAGTGTAAGGGTTGCTATCTTATCATAGGGAGCACATGTCTCACTGGAACATTTCAGGAGTCATCTATTAGATCAGAACTATGCCATAATGGTTTTACAGCCTGATCATGCTTGGAACATTTGCTCCCCACTGGAAATGCCTGTGGTGCTGTACAGACCTAGGGGATTGGTACTTTCCTGATATATGTTCCTGGATGTCGCACCAGTGTCTTTCTTATAATGAGCAAAACATTTACCTCTCACTCCCCTACTTAAATTCTATCATTTCTATCTTCTAAAGCATTGTTAGGTAAATGGGAGGTATGTAGCTAGCCAAGGCTGAATTGCTACTCATGGTGATATCAAGAAACATCAGATAGTTGGACAATGAGTTTTATATGAATGTTCAGGATCAAAATGAAGATAAAGCCCCCAGAGTTTGGATCAGAAAGGAAATCTTCACCTCATCTCAGCTTCCGATGGCCTCATGGGCAAGGTGACGGGGATTTTATTTTTTACTGTTCTTGAAAATCTGAAGTGCATCTCACTTTCTTTAGTCCTGTAAGCATTTAATTAATAAACTCCCTGCTTTTTTAAGGCAGTAATGCATTGCTGATATCCTCTTGGGTCTCTTGGTCTTCCTCCCATGACAGTGCAATGTTTGAAATTCTTATCTTGTGCTGAAAGTCTTGTTTGTTATAATGGGATTAAGCATGTTTATGCAACAGTGTTCTCATGGATGCTCCAATACCAGCTGTTTCCCTTCTGGCATTGGTTGTCTTCAGTGGCGATGGCTCTGTTACAGTCCTGTGTATCTTTGTACTTCCAGCTTATGCTGAATGAGTAATTAAATTACCTGTAACAAAACTTTGCAGTCCAAGCACTGTATGTTTGGGATGGCATTCGAAGACAAATCCCAGGTGTACTGAGCATCCAGGGCTAGAATTGCTTTCCTTGTCACTGTAGATTTCTCTGTGGGAAGGACCTCTGAGAAGGCACT
Source organism: Pachycephala philippinensis (assembly GCA_013397055.1). Lineage (NCBI taxonomy): Eukaryota > Metazoa > Chordata > Aves > Passeriformes > Pachycephala > Pachycephala philippinensis. Next base: position 388,542 of record VWZT01004460.1, on the reverse strand, counting down.
TGCAGGAACTTCTTGGTGGCACACGGAGCACGCCAGGAGCAACAGACCTGGCAGGTGTGGTGCTCCTGGTCAGTGTGTTTCCAAGTGGCCCAGAGCAGGCCCTGTTGCTTCATTTCCCCACAGAACACATCCCTTCATCCCACAGAGGTAACCTGCTGCTCCATATCTGCTTGTGGCTGTTGCATTGCCTTTTCCCCATCGTGGAGTGACTTCTGTTTCACTTTAGAAAATGGGTAGCAAGCATATGAAAAGAGATTTTTGTGCTGCTAATGTCAGCACAGATGGGAGCACAGCCTCCCTGAGAAATCTACATTGGATGTATTCCACTAAATGTAGTGAGAGAGGGCTTTTTCAGGAGTATGAAGTTTGTGTGATTCATATTCTGATCAAAAAGATGGGACTCATGTATTTATATAGTTCTTTTAAAGTCAAATGACTTGTCTATTCTTGACACATGTTCAGTTGCTGGGCCATTGTTTCTGCACATGAATTGATCCTTGTAAATTTTCAGTTGCATATGAGTCAAAAACTTGTTCACAAATCTTTTGATTTGTCACATTAAAAAGTCTCATTTTTGCAGTCTTATCATAACAAAGCTGCCCAGAAGAACAAGAGTTGTAGGAGCAGGCCCTTTGTATGCAAACAAAATTCTGATATGCATTCTGCAGTACCTTTAGAAATAATATACTAAATTATGTATGCTTAAAAGGATTTTTTTTAACATACTAAGAAGAATTAATAGCAAAAAAAATCAATAAAGATAATTTTGTATTGATAACTAGTTTTTAAAATTTGCAATACAGTTTCTTTGACATGAAGTAATATCCTGAAGAAAGCCGATAGATACAAATAAATCTCAGCAAAATACTAAGGAAGCTGCAACTGGCAATAATACTGGGATGGCTGAAAATCTTTATTATCTCTAGATCTAATCTTTATTATGTCAAGATTCTGTGGGATCAAGAACAAATCAAAGGCAAATCCAATTGGACTTTAAACGAGTGACTTTTGTATGCTCAAGGGCAAACCTGATAATCTAATAAAACTGAGAAAAATAGGCTTTTTGTACTTTGAAAAATGCAGTTACTGAGTGTTGCAGGGTTTAAGGAAATGACATGGTTATCTCAGCTTGGGCTGAAATGTTTCCTTTAGTACAATTCCAACGATCTGCTTCCTTTTGCCATGTCTGGTTAAGACTGACTTTTTTCTTCTTTTTAATAACAGGGAAGCAGAATATGTAAAATACTCCATTGTGTAAAAACAAATCAAAATACATCACTGACTGATCTTTCTAAAATAATTAAACATCGTAAGTAAATCCACCATCTTTCCCCTGTCATTGGTTCTTTGAGCCTACAAATGTTGAAGTGAAGGTAAGGGACAGATGAGGCTGATGGACAGTTGTCATCTAATCCTGACAGATCTTCTGTCCTCCTCCACTGAGGAGAGACTGAAGGGTGTTATCATTCCCCTGAGCTAAGATAAATCCATGACACCAAATGGAATCTATATAATGTACAACAGCTGGGTTTCACCATCACCTCCTATCTCATTTTCTTTTCTACCCTCCTCTTAGAGGTCTTCTTCTGACCTTTGTGTGTGGGTGTTTTCCTAGGAGGTGTGACTTAGCAGATTAAGGCTGTGGCATGTCTTGTTTCCCTGCTACGAACCCATGACTAAAAGGGCAGCTAAAAGCAGCATTGTAGTCATCAGACGCTGCTCGGAGTTTGCCAGGTTTTGGAGTGGCTGATAAGACCATGTGCTGGGTCTGTCTTTTTCCAAGTGCAAGTGAGTTGAAATAGAATAGAAGTTATGTTTCCTTTCTAATTTCCATGCTTTTCTCCCCTTTGCTGTGTGGGTCTGGTTTGCCACAAGGACGTAGTACTGATTTAATAGTACTGATTCCGACTAACTGTAACTTCGGTGCTCTCTTTCACACAAAGTGAAATTTTCCCGTATAAAAACCTGAAGACTCTAGGGAAAGGCAATGGAAAATCCTTTACTGTTCTGCTTAATGTGTTTTATTGTTTTTTGGTTTTTTCCTAGTTAAGAAGAGTCAAAGCATTTTAGTTTTCACTGTGAAACCAAGTGGATAGTTTGAAACTCTTAATCCAGATGTTATAGACTGTCATATTCAAATAAAGACTTTTGTCCCTCCTTTTCTTTCAAACTTAATATACCTCCCTGGTCATTTGATGGACAAAAACACACTGAGTGTTTGGGGAATGACCAAACCAACCACTTGGACATCTGCCTGGTTAGTGTCCCACTGTGGATTCTTCATAAAACTTACTTTGTACCTCTGACTAGCAAGAAAAATTTTATTCAATACAAAAAATGTTACATAATCTTAGACAGAAGTCAAATGTGCTTATAGCAAATTTCTCCCAGCCCTAATCAGAGATCAAGATGTCTTCTATATGCAGGAACCTCCTCTAACATTCCTTTTTTAAATGCAGCAGACAGAAAGCATGATCTAAGACTTTGCTCTCCACTATTTGGAGCAGGGGGCATAAGTATACTACATAAATTTGAGGGATTTTGGTTTTAGTTTGGCAAAAAATGAAATTGTGCATCTTGCCATATGCAAAGAAAGAAATAAACTCAGCTCTTTTTATAAAGCCAGTTTTCTGTGCCAGTTCAAGTGGACTAAATAGAACTTTTCAGCTGTACTTGCACTTTGAATGGGCAGAGCTTAGAAGGGGTGGTTATGAACCCACCACAAAGGAAAATAAATGAATGGAAATATCACTACAAATAGCTACCTCCTTGAAATCCAGTATAGGTTGTTTCTTTCTTTCACCAGTAGTGAAGGATAATGAGCTTCAGGGACTGTGGGAACCTGCAATTGAAACAGAACCTTGATGTCTTGCAAAAATAACATTGAAAAGACAATGAAGAATCACACTTAATGGGAGAGGAACTACCAATGTGACTATTTGAATGACAAAACTTTATGTCAAGACTCATTAAATGACCTCCTTTGTCCTTGGCTAGGACTAATGTTTCATTTGAATGTTTTATCTTGCCTGTGAACAATTATATTTATGAATTCTGAGAGCAGATCCAAAGCACAGGGGCCACTGCATGTAAAAGTCACAGTTCTTTCCCCTGTGGCCATCTGACATCAAAATACAGCCAAAGAACCCAACAACCAACCACGGGTCATACAAGCTGGGGTGGAGGGACTATAAGCAGTAGCAGTATCACTGCAGAAAATCGTGAACCTAAAGCTAGTATTACTTGATTTAGGTAAAAAATGTTAAAACAGTTCACTCCCTTATGGTCTCGCTTGGCTTTAATTAAAAATAAATTCAGCTGTCAGTAGGAAAGATCTGCTACGTGGCCTAAACAGAAGCCTGTCTTCTTGACCAGTAATAAAAGCACATTTCTGCAACAGGAGAAAAGCAGTCTTAGTTCTGTCATTCTTAAAGTCTAATTCAGAGATGATGTTGCAGCTGGTGCTGCTCTATTTGCACTGAGATTTCCATCCTCACTTAATGCTGATGAGTCTACCTACAGTCTTACCTATGTATATATGTATAGTCTCATTATACCTATTCTGCATGGTAAAAGAGGTGAAGAATGTTAACATTATCCTTTAGGATCACTAGGCAGGGACTGAAATGGATCAGCAAATTATGTGTTTCTGTTAGGAGACAAGCAGTGAATCACCAACAAATTGTTACCTTCTGCTAAATCAGCAGAAACATGAGTGTCCCATTGTTAATTGTTTATGAGCTCCTTTTCATGGTTTCCTGTAAAAGTTAGCTCAAAATCTACCAATATTGTTCCAAAGCATAAAATCCGTATTCTCTGCTGCTTGGTAGTGATATACATCTGGATAATGTGTGTGTAAAACGTTATCAGTCTGTTGTGGGAGAGCTTTACACCCACTTTTTTGCTGGTGACTAGACATGCTAAGAGGCAAGCATGGAACCAAGCCTTTAAAAAATGTTTAATAAGCAGATTAGGCAGAGTTGTCAGAGAATGCTGAGCTGCAGTGCTGCTGTTAATGCTGGAAATCATGATGTATTGCTAAAAAGGCATATGTTAATTGGACAATTAAAATCCCCGTTTACAATATGCAGAAAAGCCTGGGGATTCTGTTTTAATGTAAAGCTGTGTGTTTCAAGTGAAACCATGTCAGCCTTGAAATGCCATGTGGAAATTTACTTGTATATGGTTTATGTATATCTGTACATTTATGGATTTCTCTAAGTTCTAGGTGGGTGACACTCCAGTGTGGTTTCCCTTCCTTGCTGAGGAGTATGCTGGCCTGTTAGAAATGTTGCAAGTGGATGATGCTTCAGTTATCCCGTGGTGTGAGAACACTCGCTCTACTCACACCAAATCATCCTGCCCTGAGCTGCCCTTTTCACACTGTGATTACCAGGAGGTTAGCCCAACTGAATTAGAGTTATAAAATCTCCAAAGCTATTGAAATGACCTTGGTAACCTCAAAGAGAAGATGATCTTAAGTGGATCATCTAAGTGGAGTAAGAGTGATTTTCTTGCTTTTAATGAAGTAAAATCATACTGCTCAGAGTGACTCACTAACACCAATTTTCAATCGTTACTTCATGGATACAGTTTTTATGTAATTATTTTGCTGTATCATAAGGCACACAATGCAGTGTCATATAAACGTACTTAACAGGCTGCGCAACGTTTATTGAAAAAGAGCTGTGCACTAAAAGGAGTAAAAAGAAAGATACTACAGTACTATGATTGATATTATAATATTGATTAATATTGATTAATATGAAGAGAGAAAATAAAAAATAAAGATAGGAAATACCTGATATATTACCTGACATTGTCTTTGACTACAGAATTAGTCACTGCTGTCAGGAAAGCAGGAGCACCTTAGCTGAGAATTTGCGATGATGCAAAGAGGAAACAGTTCAGCTCGTTTTCACTGATCACTTGGTGAAATACCCATGCAACTGACAAAGATGATAGAGTTGTTTTTCTAAAATGCCATGTTCTGGGAAATGTAAAAGCACTTTGCCTATGGAATCAGTCCGAGCTACAAGAAGTACAGCAGAATCCATGAACTAGGAGGAAGGACTGAACAGGAAAAATAAGGTCTGGAAGGAACTAGTATTCCTGAAAATTATGTGAACAGTTCTACCAAATACCAAATAGTCACATCTAAGATCTTAGTGACGGTACAAAACAATCCAATCAAGAGGTGGAAAATATTTTTGAAACATTGAATGATTTGTGTATTGGTGGGCCCAACAAGAGTCATTGCGTTTTAAGCAAGATTAAATTAGAATTTTGTACACAATAGGAAAACTCATTAAAAAATCAACTGTGCAAAAGACTGTGAAACAGATATTCAACCAAGATCAAAAATTTGTGACTGAAAATGAGGGAACAGCTAGACAGTTTCCATTTGCATCAGTCCCTTGCTTGCCACAGAATCTGACTAGAAACTAGCTCTCACAGACTTTAGGTCCAGTTCAGCATTAGCAAAATATATCTGTCTTTAAAATAACAACACAAACCCCCAAACCCTTCCTTTTAAAAATTCAGCATATTATACTCTATAAATTTCGATTTAGATGCATTTCATCATGTGTCCTTATTTTGTTCAGTGAACAGTCATAAACAGATGCTGTTTCCAGTTTCTAGAGGTGAGGAATTTTATTAGAGCTATGGCATGAGATACTAGGTACCTAAACTAAATATTGATGTAATATAGTTTCCTCACAGAGCTTCACAAAACAGTTTTCTTTTTAATTATAGAAGTAACTGAACCATAGCAAATATAAGTTTTGTGCTCTAGCAAGAACGCTGTAAGTACTGTTAATGTCTTGATTTATTCCTGGTGTGTGAAACAAGACTCCAATTCAGGAATTCTGCTACTCCTTTACAATAACTACTGTTTTTCCATAAATTAATTTATTTGTTTCTGTTTTACAATTGTTTTAATGAGTATTTTCCTTCATATTAGTGAAACGGACAATTGAATGTCGGTTATTTACTATATATCATTTCCCAGATACCTTATCTACAACAGTTAAATGCTTGTTGTGACTGGAATGTAATCTCAGTGGTTTTGGTTCTGTTACCTCCATGGAGCTTTCACTTCCTAATGGCTACAGAGACTAATCTTGAGTTAAGAGCCAAACATTTTTTCCACTTCAATAGTGCAATGATGTTTAGATTTGTGGCTTTTAATGTCAAAAGGAAATTATAGCTCACGCATGCCTTTCCAGGCAGAATAGCTCATGCAGAGGACATTAGAGTGACTTAAAGGAAGTCTGGAATAAACTCATCATAATTATAAAGAAAAACAAATTATTTAACCTGTGTAATTATCCTATATTAAAGAAATTAATAATTCACTGTAAAATCCGGGGGCCTGTGTTTATACTGGTCTGTGAAATAACGGTGGGAAAAAGCAGCCTTGTTACAGATTTCTCCTGTGAGTATGCGGGGAACATCTGCATCTCAGTTATCTGCCCTGGCATGTGCACAGAGTTATTTGTGCTTATGTATGGTATGTAATGCTCATCCTTCTGACTCTGTCACCCAATGAGGCAGCAGAAACAACACTCTGTCACTCACATGACACCACAGACATCACAGAAGCCGTGAGGCAAAACCCAAGTGTCTGAAAGCTATGGCCCTATCTCTTGTTAACAGTCCTGAATAAAAAAATATATTAGTGAACCACTTAGCACACAATTTTTGACTCAAAAAAAAGATAAATTAATTCTTCACTCAGAGGGTGGTTGGATGCTGGAACAGGCTGCCCAGGAAAGTGGTCACAGCACCAACCTGATGAGCTCAAGCAGTGTTTGGACAAAACTCTCAGGCACAGGGTGTGACTCTTGGGGTGTCCTGTGCAGGATCAGGAGCTGGACTTGGATGATCCTTCCAACTCAGCATACTCTATGATTCTAATAATATGTTCACAGTGAATAGTTTGCCTACTAACAGTTGTAGTCCTGCACTTGTGTTGTCATAATCACAATTCAAATAAGATGTTAGCATTATGTTTAGCTTATGTTTTAGTTTTAAGTTCTGGATGGTGTTTTGTGTCTTGTGTGAATATTCAAATCTTGGGCATAGTGTTATGATACACTTGAAGAAGTGTAGTAGAAAGGCAGACAGGAGGTAAAAATTAAGATATTACTGTAATGATATTGTGGAATACAGGTTCAATATTTATAATTGGAAGACCTTGAAAGTTTTCCTTTTCTCTTTCTTTGTTTCCTTTTCCCCCGCCTTTTATTCCGGCAGCTTCTTCAGGCTACTACATCATCACCTCACATAAAACTTATGAGAAAAATACATGTCACCTGCTGGCATAAAGGATATCCATTTGGAGAATGGTCAATCCAACTGAGTTTTGCATTGATTACCAAATACTTTTATCACTAATTTATAAGCATTTTAAGTAATGTAAGTATTTCCCCACAGAAGAATATTATTTTTATTGTCTCTAAAGACAAAAGAATTAGTTACTTCTCTGGAACCTGCCAAAAACTTTGACCTTTGGTAGCTAGTATCTGATTAACACCTGTAATGCATCCTAGCAGAAATTTCATGTTGTTCCTAGTGTTTGTGCTATCTACCTTCATCCTTCTCCCACCTACAATTTGTTGTCTCAGCAGCCGAAGGAAAAAAATATTCTTTATCTCTTTAGAAAAAAATGCAAGTCTGCTGTATCACTGAAATTTCATTTTTTGAAAATGAAAGTGTGAAAATAATGCCTTCTCAAGCAAGTTTTTTTTTGAGGTAGACAAATCTCTTAACAATTATTTGCATTATTCAAGTTTCAGAGTAGTGCTATGGCTACTAAAATTTCTCCCAGACAACGTCCTGTTGCTTTAGAAACAGAGGTATTAAATATGACAAAACTGAACTTCACAGGAAAGATTGTCATGGTAGGGACAGGGGATAAAATTTTTCTGGTTTTATAAGTTTACTGGAAAATTATACAGTGGATTGATGGATATTAATAAGAAGGAAGGATTTCCCTGTCTTTGTTCCAGGGAGTTATTTAAGTCCTCAGATATTAATTCATTCACAATAAATCAGGAACATGGAATATCTAGGATCTTACTTTAAAAGATTTTAACAAACCTTGAAGAGCTGATTTTCTCCAACTATTTGCAACAGCATTGATTTTTGAGACTGACATATGGTTACCATAAATTATTAACAAAATTAGAATTACCTTCCTATTGATTCCTTTTCATTGGCTAAAACCTGAAGGTATTTCAGTTGCAAGAATGCAAGCTGAAGAAGGCACGAGAAACATCTCCATTTATCCATAAAAGTGTGAGAGATGGATATATCCTTATATACATTATAGCTATATAGTACATGTAGATTTTTACATAGTGACATAACCTGTTACAAGACTGAGAAAACCAGGAAATTCTATTTTGGGGATGCTATTTAATGTGCTCTTTTAATTTAAACCAACATTATTTAGAAACATAATATGTTATTGCCCCCCAAAATGACCAAAGGGGAAAACCCCTCACCTTCCAAAAACTATTTATTCTGGGTTTGTGCCTGCCCACAGTTTCCAGTGAATTTATCAGAGAGTACATTAGAAAAAGATTAGAAGAGTAATAAAAACTCAAAGGAGACAGGAACATGAAAACACAAGCAAACTATTTTTCCCCAAAATATAAGCCACAAGATCCATAGCTCCTCCTTAGTGTTAATAATCCCGCCCACCCCCCATCAAATAATGAAAAGAGAAATTAAAGCTTTGAGCTTTGCCAGGAAGGATGCTTCAGACAGTGCTGGTTTCTTGTTCTTGGGTGAGAAGTGTATATTTCCAGACTTTGGCACAGCCATGATTCCAGACTACACTTAGACATGAGCTCAGTAGCTGCAGAACAGAAGTTTTTCTAAAAGGAAAAACTTCACTATCTAAATTTTATTGTAAGACTGTATGCCTGTGTAAATTCTTGCATACAGGCTATATATAGAGTAGAGAACATGTACCTAATGACAGACATGTAATTAACACTTATCCTGTATTTTATGGGTTCAGGATAAACAGTAATTGAAGAAAATGCAGTGTATTATTGAACTCCAGGGTGATCATGACAAGCATATAACTACATGATCTTAGATATAATTACTCTCACTTAAACTCCGCTAATCTGCAATAAAATCTTCTTTTAAATTCTGCGCAGAATGGGTTCTACTAATTTTATTCTTTCCAAGTTACATTTGGGACCTAAACTGGCATAGATTTTACATTGACTTAATTTCAATGACCACAGGGTATTGATTTATGACATGTGATGGGACATGCAATCTTTCTAATTTTACACCATTCGGAATAACATGTTTGCAAGACTGATATTTGGCTGAAAAATCTGACATGGTATAAGAAAGAGCAGTGACAGGAAGAAAAGATAGTATCCGCCCCGTTTCATTCCTACTGGCATTATCTTATTCTGTGCTTCCAAGGAAAAAAATAGTGTGGTAGTATATTCTGCTATGAAAAAAACAAAGAAACCTCTGGGAGTTCCCTTCATGTTACTGAATACTGAATGTTCACAACACTTGTTATTATTAGAGACAGAAAACATTGTTTCACATAGATTATTACTTTGAGTGCGTGCATACAAACTTACCCATACATCTTCTTCTAACATTTAATTTAGGTGATTAAAATTCATGAAATTAGAGTGCTACAATTCTTATAACAGTGTCAATTTATGTTCAGCTCAGAATCCTGCTGTGATACCTCAGAAGCACTGTCATACTGGTGCTGCTGTACTGCCCCTGCATCACACCAAGAAACCTGTTCTTTTTGTGAAAATTGCTAAGGGCATATTATGGATCTTCACAGCGCTGCTGCCTTGATAAACTAGGCTTGCAGGAGCAAGAAACCCTTACTGTGCAAAGGCAAAATGCAATAAGTGAAGTATCTGTCGTAGTGACAATCACAAACATGCACAGACACGGGCAGATTTCAAGTGAGATTTTAAGAAGAACATAACAAGAACAGGGCCACAAAAGGTCTACATTAAGCAGCAGGTCATATTAGCTGAAAGAACTGGACCAAAAATTTGAAAGGCTTCTTCTATATCGGGTGAAAAAGAAGTGGACATACTACATTCATGTCATAACACAACTAGATGGCTAACAAAACATAAACTAGAGCTGGAAGAGAATGAAAATTTTATTGTGAAAACTTTTTGTTAATCTTCAGAGGTTGTGTTGGAACCTTTAAATTCACAAATCAGCACAGGATTGTTTTGGCAGAAGTAGAAACTGTTATTTTCTGCGTTTTTTCTATGGAAAGCACAGTTGCCGGTGATAAAAATCTTTAGACTTGTGGGAAACAGTGGACATAATGAGATGTAATAGAGATCGAAAATGAGCAAATAACAGTGGGGAACACGAAGTTAATTGCTATGGGGTTGACTGGCATCTTGAACCTTGGGACTGGCAGTCCTGGAGCAGGGAGCCCTGTTCTTCCGCACCCACACAAAATATGCAGCTCTTCTGAATTCCACCTGTAAATATCAGCCATGGAGGATGTTTATTCTTTTGCGTTTCCCACTAGTTCATCTAAGAAACAATTCTGTGAACTTTATATTACTTCCTGTTATGATAGAAACTATCATGTTATTTCCATTTTTAACCATTATTTCCCATTATTTTAACTAACCAGTTCTTTTTAATTATTCAGTGCAATTAAGCATAGCTGCTGATTAAAACCTCACATCAGCTAAAATGCTGGAGCTATATTTATTATGTATTTTGCACATGTGTATGTATAATATTCTATGTGTACTGCACATATGAGTATTTGTCCTTGATGAATAATTTAACAAGAAGCTGTACTTCCATCTACATTAGGCCTTTACCACCCTGTTCAGAAAGTTTCCAGAAGAATCTTTTACCTTTACTTCTCTTTAACTTTGCTTCCTAAGCAAATTATCTAATGTAGCCAGGTGTGGGGTGTGTATCTCTGTTACTGCATAATATCTTTTGAACTAAGTGGAAAATTCCAACAATTTAACAGAAGGTTAGTAGTATCACACATGCTCCTAGCCATTTCATTAGAACGGATGCGTGGGTAAAGAAGATAGCAGATAACACTCTCTGGTGTCTGAACAATTGCAGCAAATATTTCACTCATATTAGACATCAACAAATTTGTGTATTAGAAAAATATTACTTCCCTAGTATGAAGAAGCTTCAGATGAAGTTTTCATCTTCGTAAACACCAAGGAGTCTAACTGTGAGCTCCAAATCTATAAGAAACAAGGTGTGATCAGTTCCACAGCTCTTGGAATGACTTCCATGATGTCATAATGTGCTGAAAACTGTACAAAATGTTTCAGGCACTGATGTTATAGTGGACTATTTATAATTTTTTTTCTTTCTTTTCTCTATAATGTCCTTGCTTTACATGCAGCAAATAAAAAAGGCATCTAATCTGATACTCATCTTCAAAGCCTTATGGAAAGTACCCTGGATGTTCTATGATCCAGACCTTAGACCACGTGAACTGAGATTTACAACCATATGAAATACATTCACAAATAGTTGTGCTGGAACTGACTTGTGCGCTAAGCAGGAGAAAGTGACAGCATAGTAGGATAAAAGATACTTGTTCAGTGCATTTTAATGAAACCTGATTTTTTAAACTTATCCAGATTCAGGACTTTTCTTCATAACTGGGATCTATTTCAAGAAACATCTCTCAGTCTAAATAATTTGGAGAAGGGATCTTTAAGAGGTTTGAATTAAATGTGAACGAACAATGCCAAAAAATGTCTTTAACTATTTTATCATTCTTAGAAAAAAATATTTTCAGTCAGTAGTAAGCTTGAGAAGTAAAAATCACTTGAAGTCAGTAGTAACTGAAACCAGGAAATTATAGAGGAAATGCTTAAGCTGTCATAACTCTGGAGTTCATCTTCAGAACCTCTATATTAAACATTCATACATTACTTGCTCTAGAGGTCTTATGGGTCATGACTGCTCTTGCAGTTTCCAATCTGTCAGAAGAACAGGTTTTCCACTGCTGGAAGTAATGATAAAATCTCATAGTGCTGCACTTTTTCATGGTGTCCTTGAACAGCATAAAGCTACAGATTATGGGTATGGCTTCTCTAGAAACACTTTCCACGTATTATGTTATGCTAGCCACACACTCTGTTTACCAAAATAATTGTGATTTCTTTATGTTTACCAGTTTGGGTCCTTCAGAAGCATTCTGCAGTTACACACCCCTCACACACTGTCAATGATCCAGTGTTAATTTTACTCTTTTCTAAGATACCCTGTTGTCCTCCCCACGTGACCATTGCATCGCATTAGCAGAGGCTCTCTGCCATACACTTGTTTCAGCGTGCTGTTGCTGTTAGAAGTCCAGCGGCTCTCTGCCTTGCCAGACTTCTTTCTGGAGGCCAAGCATCCTCCCTGAAGGACTTAGGTGTCCTTGTAAGGTATGATCTGCACGAATGGTCATGAAAGATGAGCTATTCCGTGGCAACCTTTGGCTTCACCCTATGGAAAACGCATGGTAGCTATCCTTCAAGGAAATGGTATTTTAAAGCCTTACATTCACCTTGGGTTAAACTCACACGATGGTTCAAGTACAACACCCAGTGAAGCCATGTTGTACCTTCCATCTCTTCTCACCGACACTACAGTCGGCTGGCAAAAAAACTGGCGCAGAGCCGTTTAATTCTCCCTCTCCTGAGGTATCTCTCAATGCAGCACATCACCCCTAACTCCTGCGGGACAGCCGTTCCCAGGCAGGCACGGCGCCGGCCGGCCTTCCCGGTGACTCCCGGAGGAGCTGAGGCAGCCCCAGGCTCGGGCCGTGCGAGGTGAAC
>VWZT01004460.1:283602-375058 GCA_013397055.1 Pachycephala philippinensis | reverse complement strand
CGGCGCCTCCCCAGCAGCACCTCTCCGCGCTGCCTTGCCGGCCGCCGATGTGTTCGCGTACTGCAGATACTAACCCAGCAGCCGTCCCCTGCGCGAAAGCTGCAATCACACTCCCTTTGCAAAAATAGGCTTTGGGGGGGGGGAAAAAGCATCTCTCTCACCCTGTCCCCTCCCCACGGAGGTTCCCACTAACTTGCAGGCGTTCTCCTCGCTGGGCACAGACTAATACGGCTTTTTCTGGCGTGCGCATCCTTTCGTTACTTCGGTCCAGAGCATGTTAAGGCGCTAGAGCAGGTTTAATTAATACATCGGGACTGCTGCATCTGATGCTTTTCTGGATTATGTTTCTTCAAGCAATGCTTTTATTTATCTTCTCAGCCATCTCCCAAGTGCCGTTTATATGCACAATCCTAGCAAGTTTTGCAGATAGGCATCTTTGAATGCTGGTGTATACAAACCGTGTCACAGTTTGAGGAAAAATTGCTGAGACATTTGTTAAGTAGAGCTGAAAACACTGGGACTGTAGGATAAAGCTTAACTTCCTTTTTATTTAGTACAGTCTGATTTAGAAAATGTTCACGTTCAATATCTTGTAAAAAAATACATCTAAAGAGGGGTGGAAAGAAAGCCACATAGTGTATGTGTGTAGTGTATATTCATATGCTGTTTGCAGCATTGTGAATCCTGGGTCTCAGTAATCTTCTGTTTCTATCAGAAATCGTACAATAGCAGATGCACACCTTAATATTAATTTGTTTGTTTGTCTGTTTGTTTGAGGATTCTTGGAAAATCTGCTTTTACAGGAAATACAGCTGTTACGCAACATTGGCATGAAGATTGGCAACTTTTTTTTCCTGTCAGCGTTATGTGACTTGTAGTGTTGCCAAACACCTAAAGACAAAACAAAAAAAATACTTCTGTGAAAGATAATTTGTCATCTCAATTTATGAGAGTTTTTTTATTAGTACTTGTCACTAGTAAAGATTTTTGGAAGACTTGTACAATGGCAGCCTTACTGCAGGCTTGAGTGTTACGCTCAGTTCATGTTATCTGAATGCTTAATAGGGAAGGAGAAGCATTGAGCATGCTAATACAGCTCAGCACATATACAGTAATGTTAAACTCCAGCACCTGACAGCAGCAGCATGTTATGTAAAACAGTGCTCCTGATAATGTGTGTCAGGCTTAATACAGATTTGGCAAACCCAGTCTTAGATAATACTTAAAAATGTTTAGAATGTTGTACCAGTGGTAAAATGACCTTGAGTGTGGTAAACTGAGGCTTGGGGGAGGCTTGTCACATAGTTTAATCAAAAAGGCCTGAGAAATGCGTTTCATGTGAAGTATTGAGTCTATAATCTGTAGTGGTATGTAAGCAGTGATTTTTACTCTTCTTTTCCTTCCACTTTGTCCAAGTTATGAGCATTACTTGGAAAAGTCAGTTGCTTTCAGACATATTTTTTGATGTAGTCTTCCATCTGTCTATTCTTAGAAAGCTTAGTGGTCTCTAAAGCTATTAGATGTGTGTAACTCTCTGAATGCCATAGGTAAAAAGCACTGGAAATTTGATATTACCCTGGTAATTACTGCAGTTTTTCTTTTTAGTTATTTATTTTAAAACTAATAATTAGGGACAGATGGATTCATAAATGTTTTGTAGATAAACTAGAACTTTATAAAGAACACCGTATGCAAGCAAAAAGCATTCTGTGCTTTGAATACTTTCAGGATGTCATCTGTAGGCCTACTACATGTAAACAGTGCTCTTCGTATTTTCTTCTTTTGGTAGGACCTGATAAACTTCCTAAAGTCTTTAGCGTTTACCCTGAAATGTAAACACTCTATTTTTTTAATGTTTAAAGATGCACATGAGATTTTACTCAATTAAAAATGCCCTTTATTTGCATTAAGCTATTTAACTGAATTTGTATTTTTGCTACATGTTGGTTGGAAATTTTGATTTTACTTCCTCTCCTCTTCACACATTCTTATTTCTAATGATTTCTCTTCTTTACTTGCTGCTTTTTTTTTTTTTTTTTTTTTTTTTTTTTTTTTTTGGTTTGGTTTTGTTTTGGTAAAGTGGCATTAAGCACTACCTCCTGCAAATTCTGCTGCTAGGATGGATTTCTGTTTCTCTTGGGAATAATTTGAGTTTGATACGTCACTTCTGAGAGGTGAACCCAACCTATTAATCCCCTGTATTTCGGGAAGCATCAGAGCTTACGTTGTTTGAGACAACTTCGGACAGACTAGAGCTCAGCTCTGTGCTGTTCAGTTCTCCTCAAGGAACTCTTCTCTAGTCCCGTGAATTCCATGCTTCTCTGCCAACGGGGATCTCCCTCATTAGTTTGCTGAATGCTCCGGGTGGAGATGACCTTGTATTATGTGTGGCCTTTTTTAGGCTTGGACATACATTCTCCTGACTTCTCCCATGGAATGCACACATACCGTGCAGGAGAAGTGAAGGGGAACAAGTATCCTGCTGTGTGTTTATTAGCTGTGTGTTCAGGGAGGACCTCTTCCCTGTAGAGGAGTTTGGGTTTTTTTTTTAAATACTAGAAAGACCAAAGGTATGTGCAAAATAGACTTTCACTGTTTAGTCTTTACAGTCAAGAATCAAAAACATTTATAGCTGATATGGAAATTACCTATTTTTTGTTTGTTTGTTTTTATTTTATTTTATTTAGGATGTGTAATTTGACCAGAGTGAAAATAATTCCAAGTTCCAGGAGAAAACAGAAAATATTTTCCCCTAAATGCATAGGCTCCTTCCTTAATACGTGCATGCAAGGACTGTTTTTTGTGGCACAGAACCCCCATAAGGGAAGGCCTTTGCAAGAAGTGGGGTGGCAAGCTGCTGAGAGGATTAAAACCAATTGCAGGGTTTCAAAAATACTGCCTATATTTTTCCCTTATATTTGTTAAAGGTGTCCTGACTTTCTTTCAGGAGCAATATGTACCTAAAAGTGATGAGAAATGCGTAATTTAGCTGTTTGATCTTGTGATGTTCCTGATGCCAGTGTGTATGTTTTTCTGGAGTTGTGGAGTTTCTTAAATTAGAGGCAGGCCTGCTTTTAGCCGTTTGTGGTAGGAGACACCAACAAGACACGCTGAAGTAGGGCTGACAGGGTTATGGTCTTTCTCACTGTCTTCTGAGACAGTGAAGACTACCATGCCTGTCAGGAATCAGAAGCATAATCAGCGTGAGCAGCACATGTTCCCCAGGACCGATGGAGTCATCATCTCTTTTCATCTCTCTTTTCTTTTTTTTAAGGTTGGAATGCTGACGTTCCATGTTACACTCTCTTCTAATGCCTTTTTTCTTTTTTTTTTTTCATTTTTTAATTAGCTTGCAGTAAAACAGAATATTTTGCTTGTGTGAACGTATTGTATGCTGCCTTATTTTCTACATGGATGTAATAGTTCTGAGAGTGACTGCCAGTGGAAAGTGTAAGTGTGCTTTGCAACACTGGAAAAGTAGTTTGAAATAAATTTAAACATTACTTAGGATTCATGTTTGACATGCAAAAGATTTTATTCACTCAGTGCTGGGTTTTTATACTTGAGATAATAAAAGAATGAAGTTTATAGCAGAGAAGTTTGAAATGAAGAATGCTATGTGTTCACATTTCAAGGACAGCAGTTTTGTGATTTCAGAGTCTCTTCTATTCCAGATATACCTCATTATGGCAGCATTTAAACAATGAGTGCCACTTTAAATCTGACTAAAAGTCACATGCTTACATGCCATCCTACACGAAGATTCTGTGGAATTAGAGGAGACAAAAGGAACCAGAAGAAACAAGATCTGAGGATTATTGTAAGATAAATAACTAAACAGTAGAAGAATTATGTGAATCTCTCTGTGAACAGAATAGAAAAAAAAGTTGGATTTTTTTTTTTTTTTTAAATCCCTCAATGCTTTTCATGCACTGCTTATCTTTAAAGGGGTTTATCAAAATATGTGAGATTCTGGTAGCTGCAGTCATCAAACATATGATTGCCAGAATGCACTGAAGAAAATGCTCAAAAGCAATCTTGGCTATTAGAAGCAATTTTAGAATGAAAGAATGCCAAAACCCACTTTGGATATGCTTTGTTTATTTTAAAAAGTGTTCCTTGTACTTGTCAGTATGTGACTTTTGAAGATACACCAGGGACTGGCACAAGAGACCACTGTTTAACAGCTCATGTGAGGGATGGTGTGGCTGAGATTGCAGCATTTGTACCTTCCTCTCTAAGGCACTGCACTGCAGTACAGATACTGAACATGATCTCAAATTCTATTTTGGAATTGAGCTGGACGGCTTGTTTGTAGTGAAGGGGTTTTAGCTAGGACATGTAGTCCATTTATTTTTTGGGATTTACATATGACCGCTTTATACATAAATTTTTTGATTACAAAATTGGTTGCCAAACATTTTATACCACCTTTAAGATTTTATTACTGGATGAAATCTCTTGTCTATTCCGTGTGCTGTCTTGTCCTGTGTTCTGCATCTGGAAGTTGTCTGTATCAGATGTGTGAGAAGGCAGCTGAGGAAACTGTAGCAAATAGTCGGTCCACTAGGGAAGTTTCTTGATAGCCCTGTGAGTTGGCTGACTGATGTGTTGAGAGACAGAGCTACATTTCCTTTCAGAGTCTGAAGATGTTTTGATGCATCCTGCTTTTTGGAATTGTGAAGACCTGAGGAAAATCCATTGTAGGAACTTAAAATGTGGGCAGACTGTAAAGAAAGAAAATACCACCTAATTTTTGACCCAAGATGTAGAACGGTCTTAAAAACTATGTCTGACTTTCACTTGTCTATTTGCGTGCTATATTATTACAGGCATATTTTAAAGATGGTTTTTCCTTTTACATGGCTGTGTGGAAAGTGCACAGGATGATTCAAATTCAAGAAAATAAACCAGTCTTTCTTTATCAGGAATATGGATTTGTTGAGGTATTTCTCTGAACTGGAGAAATACTGACAGTGGACTGACCCCAGGAAGTATGGGAATTAAACTGAAAAGACAGATCTTTTTCTTCTGATTTTTTGATTCATATTGAAAATCTGCATTAGTTTTGGTTTTGTTTTCTGAATTACACCTAGGCTTTTGTTTAAATTTCCTGATTTGACTCAAACGAAGCTTTGTGTGGATGACAAAAGGCAAGTCAAGCAGTGTATATATATTCCTATACTTCCTGATAAAACTTTAGTGACATAAATGTGTTTCGTTTGGTGTCATGCTACTAGTACATAAATAACCTTTGAACTGTAAAATTGACTACATTTTTATCAGGGTGAATGAAAGAATTTTAACTTCGTACTTGTTTGACACAGTTATACCCTGGAATTTCTCCCTATACCAAAGTAAGGATAGCCTGGCATCATTTTCTGTCTCCAGTCTTCATTCTGCTGAAGACCTATACTATGTTTCGCAGGTATATGGCACTTAAGCCATGTCTGGCTGTGTTGTCTGTACCACTCTGGAAATGGAGGGCCTCTGAGGCTGCCTGATGCATCTCAGTAACTGAGAAAAGGCATAAAGGAACTAGTTTTGGTAACAGTTTAAGCCTTTTGTAGGCAACCACAGCAATATGGAGCTTACTGCAGTATTCTGTGACCATCAGAGGCACAGCTGTGGTATTTCTTTGTTCTCCTTGTAAGAAATAGAGCAGCTTAAGGGCAGTGCCTGCACCATCATGAGAGGTCACCCCAGTTTCCTAACAAAGGCTAGCAGGAACTCCCATGTGGTTTTACTGCAGAGTAGTTTTATGCTCTAGTCCCTGGTTATTAAGTGTGAGATTCACTAACTAATTATCTATTCACTTATTAAAGAACTTTTTCTTTTTTTTTTTTTAACATGAAAAGTGTGGTGCAACTTGTGAGGTGAAGCGCTTAAACTCTTCAAATACGTTGCTTCTGGAGCCCAGTGATGTTACTCAGCTACCATAGGTTGGAACAAATGTTTTTGAGGCATGTGATTTAGTAGATGCTTTTCTTAGCTTCTCAGAATTGCTTAATAAAAAAAAACCCTGGCATCTCAATGCCCCCTGTTTGGAAAGGGAAAGATATGATAGGTAAGGTGTCACAACATGAGCTGTGTTAACTTTTGTGACAGCTGCAACTTCTCTATAAATGTAATGCTGTAATGGTCAGATTTAAAGTAATATTGATGTGTTTAGAAAAGCATTCACACTAGCAACTACAATGAATTTTAAATAAAAAGATGATGTCATTATTTCAGTGTTGTGGCATACTTTAATGTTTACCATAGGAAGGAATGACTTTTTTATAATTGTCATGTGGTTGAAGAAAAGTTGAAGTATACACTTCAGTAGACTTCTCAGAGGGACTTCGGCAAAAACCTGCAAGGTATCATTCCATAAGATGCATGGATCTGTTAATTTTTAACGTGGATAACATTTTGGTCCAGGACAAGTTTTTTTGTCACTGAGGTGGAGTGACAAGATCATTGTGTTTTGTGAGACAGCGTCCTAGAGGATTTGAGTAATAATGCTGCATAACAACAGACTTGTATTACCTGGTTCTCTTTTACGTGACTGTGGGAAATAATATGTGAAGGATATTAGCTGGCAGAACCAAATGCCAAATGCTGGCATGTCTTATCTCTCTACCTCTGTGAAAACCTCTCTGGAATTCTTCTGTGAAAACTGAGTGCACTGAACTTGAAGTATATCTCTGCTTAAATCCTTCTTTCAAAGGAATGATGAAAGGAAGCAACACAAAATTTGCATTGGCTGTCTGTGAGTTTTCCTGGGGATTGCCAGAATGTGGAGTTGTGTTAATGGAATCAAGCCAGAAATGGCTGTCTCTTACAGCTATATTTCTTCCTTTTAAACCAGGCAAAGCTGGAAAAAAACAAGTACCTGGCATTTGTGTGGGATGCGTTCTTTGGCTTCAAAAAAAGGAAAATGAGAAAGAGGAATGTATCTTCCTTTGCTGAATATGCCAGATAATTTCCGTTGGTGTATGAACACCTTCATTCCTGTGATGGGCAAGCAGAATTCCTTGTATATAAATTTAGGTGGAGGAATGAATGGAATTTGAAGCGTTTTGAAAGTAAGCCTAGGCAGTTGGATAGATCTGCATAAGACTCAGTAAACTGCTGGATAGAAGGATCCATTCACTGGTACCTGATCCTCATCGTACATCAGGAATTCAGCCATGCTGATAAACATTTGAGCATCACCTACGGTGTGTTTATTTCCTAGCCATAAAATGGAATAATTTAGATAGAACTAACATGCCAAGCACAAGCCAGATCATTAAACATCTCTCTGCAGACACATGGTCTTCATCCTGAAGCAATCTTTGTAAAAGCATTTGGTTCCAATGGTGGCAGAAGCAACCTAAATACCTGTACAGATAGATAAGAATTCCTAGCCCTGCAACAGTCACAAGAATTCTGTGTGCTCCTAACACTGGGAATTTGCCAAAAAATAAGCATCAATCATGTGACTTCATATTTTTGTTTATTTTCTGCCCATTTGTGAACTGGATTTTGCAATGCTAATGCATAGACAGTTATGTGCATTTATAGTCCTTATTGCAAGTACCAGGGAGATGGAATGCATATTCCCTTTTCCATGCAAGAGGAAAATAAAAAAATTCACAATATGTGATGCAGGGAAATACTCAGTAAGGTTCTCTCCATCCCCATTTCTTTCTTTCTGCTGGTGTTACAGGTGGTTTAATAGCCCTTCATTGCTTAAGAGTTGGATTAATCTTCTTTTAAAAGCTTGTATTAAATACATGTGGGTTTTGGGGTATTTTCTGCCCCAGCTAACACAGAAAGCAAAGGTTTATCCCGTGCCATGCTGAGTCTGCTGGGGTTTGACTTTGCACCACGCCAGCTCCACTCCTGCACCGCTCCACCCGGCTCTGCTGGGCTCAGCTGCCTACATAAGCAGTGTGCCTAGTTTATTGTAGTCTTGGAATTATGTCATAGGTCCTTCAGAAAAGCTTGTGAACAGAAGAAAAACCCCTAGTCTAGTATTTAGTAGTTGCAGGAAGGTGATAGCTGCACAGGCAAATCCAGAAAACTCAAATGCCGTCATTGTTGACTGAATTTCACTAGGGTAAGCTTGTGAATTAATGATTCATACCCTAAGATGTTTTTCAGTAGGTCTTTACATGATGGTCTGACTGCCTGATCAGATATGTCAGCCATTATTTAGTCTTTAATCACTTCTAATGTGTCTCATGTAATGAATTATGCATTTTAAAAGTTGCTACTTTTGAC
The DNA here is from genome assembly GCA_013397055.1 of Pachycephala philippinensis. Classification (NCBI taxonomy): domain Eukaryota; kingdom Metazoa; phylum Chordata; class Aves; order Passeriformes; genus Pachycephala; species Pachycephala philippinensis. Next base: position 366,805 of record VWZT01004460.1, on the reverse strand, counting down.
ACTGATATGTCAATGGAAGAAGAATCAATGGAGACCTGGTCTCTATTTTGATCTGACCAGGGTTCCTGTAGAAATATGCTTTAAATTTTCTTTGATATGAGAAGGTTCCTGAAATCCTGTAGAAGAAGTGTTGCATTTTTGGATAGATTCAGAATATTGCAATGTTATGCCTCCAAGTCCATTTTTGGAATCTGTTAGCAGTATCTTGTACAAGAAGAATACTGTGTTCGTTCTGTATGCTATCTTCTGGTTCATTTTAAGTTGCTTTTCTTTGGAGTTTCAAGATTTGAGTCCAAAACTTTGTTTTATCCCTCTCACTTTTCCTTGGTCTTGTCAGAGCCACTGAGATCCCTGTCTTCCAGTATTGGGTTTGATGGCTATTCCTGATTTTAAGTGTGGCACAGCTTCAACCCAAACCTGTGGTAGGACTTGCTATTGTCTTTAGTTATGAATTTAAGAATTCATTCAAATTGATAGAAGGTTATTGTTTTTTTTTTTTTAAGAGGGCCCTTAAATTTGGGATTTCTTTCTTTCTTACTTCTTTTTTTCTTTTTAATTTTTCTCTTGATCTGACAAAGGACAATGTCAAGGTTCTGTTCTTTTTTCTCTCTCAGAATGAGAAAACAAATGTTTTAAAAATGTCACATAAAGTTTACTAAGTAGGTAAGAAGTTATCGTGAGAATTTCTATAAAATGTATTCAGAGCATCGTTTGTCTTGATGTATGATTAGTCTGCATTTTCTTTCTCCTTTTCATTTGCATGCTTCACCTCTGGAAAGCTTAATCTTGTTGAATTGAAATACTCCAAAATCTTCGATTTCAACTGAACAGAATTTGTCTAGAAAGGGAGAGGAATGGAGTGTAGGAGGCAGGGATGTCAGAACTTACAGGTGAGCTTTGTTATCCTTTTGAGAGGCATAGTTTGTTGCCTGGCTTTTCTTTAAAAAAAAAAAAAAAGAAAAAAGCTTTTGCATAGAAAGTGTAATTTAAGTTTAGATGCAAGAAGTAACACTTCCATTTTCCAAGAGTGGGAGGTGAAAAATGAGTAATTAGGTAGTGAGGATTAGATTTTCATGTTCCTAAAGGTGAATGGAGGTATCTTTTTCTAGGTGAGATGTGTTGCTCAGTTCAGCAAAAAACTGTATACCTGCATTTTAAAATACTGAGATATTTACACTTGTTTATTGTCTTCAAGCAGCTGAAAGCATATTTGATTTTTTTTCTCCCCTCTGATCTTGGAATTCTCATACCTCTTTTAATTTACTGAAAATGAAATGGATGTGGTTTAAAGGTATATCAAGCTGCAACATTGACATATTTTGTTGAAAATGTTACAAGCATCTCTTTATTGTGATTATGTCAGAAGTAATGTATTGCTGTTTTTTATTCTGAAATTTCCAGTTGGATTCTATCTTATAATTTGTATGTCAGCTGCAATTGCAGCTGAATTTTCTGAATTTCTTCTTTCCTTATACTAGAAATCTGTTACTGAGGCAGAATTAGATACTTTCTATTTTATGCTCATTTTCTACGCTGCTTTCTGTTCTACATCTTATTTTTCTCTTGACAAGCTGTAAAGATAAAAGAACATCAGTGACAATATTCTTCCCTTCAAAAACCAATTTGTTTTGGGGGGGTTGTCCCTCAGACTTGGTAAATCAGCTCTTTGCAAACATCCTGTGCCTGACTTAAGGAATTGTTTATTATGGCACTCTGCACAGAGGTGCCTTCTGCTGACTCTGGGAAAACCTCTAGGTGAGAGTTACTGTATCAGTTGTCTGAGGCTGTAATCCTGTAAAATAATCCAATTAAAACAGTGTATAAGAAGTGCTCAACCTTCCGAACTTGATGGGAGACATTTGTTTCTTATGCATGGCATTTGCATTTCTGTTTACACAGGAAGGCCTTGCTGCACTTTTTGATTTACTAACAAAATAAACTAACATGGGTCAGAACACACATTCAGGGAAGGAATGAGGTTGACTGGGTGGTGAACTGTGTGGGATTATCAGTGCTAACAAAATTACTTGTTTATGTACCTCTGTGACTTCTGTTGATGAGTGAGGTTTTTCATGATGATTTATGTCTGTTACAGAATTACAGTTTGACAATTGGAACCACATCTAGAGCTTGGGAAGCGCACTTTGTTGTAGTAAGTTCCTACTCAAAAGTTACAGTTTGCTATTAGTGGTTGTACCCTAGGAATTTTTTACTGGGAGGGGCAGAGAAACAAGGAGTTCTGCGAGTGAAATGGGTTTGTAACCTAACTGTATACCTTTAAACAGAGTAATCAGCTGAAGAAAATAATTATATTCCTTTCAAAGTTTCTATCTGGATCTCATTTTCCTTGCCTAAGGAATAAATCTTTTAAATGAAAGGAATACATAAAACAGGCAGCTTGGTATAACAGGTTGTTAAAGGTTATTCTATTAACAAAAGCCTTGAAGAAAATACTTATGGCACATACATATTTTTTGGCGAGAAGCCTAAAAACAAATCCTGTATTACAAAGGCTGTTTCAAATAAAAACCTGTCTCTCTTACCTATTGCTTAAATGATATTGCAATCTGAATGTAAATTAATTGATTTTAGTATAATGTCTAGCAGGATAATCTACTCTTTATACATTAAATATTCCATGAAATGATTTGTTGGTCCGTGACTGCAAGATCTGTATTATGATCATGTATATTTTTTATAAGTCTGGGTCTGTTCTTGCTGATGTTAATGTCAAGCCTCCTCTAGATTTTAACCAGAGCTGAATCATACACTAATTGTGTTGTGTGCTGTTGTATATAATGGCCTAAATGTGTTGAATTCATGTCCTTGTCTGCCATTTTAACACAATTAAATATTTATCTTGCTAAGGTGCCAGAAGTGTGTGACCTGGCTTTTGCACAATTAGTTTAAAATTGTGTGCACGTTGCTAACTGTCTGTCAAAATATTTACATCTAATGGTAAATTGTTCCAACTTTGCTACTCAGATATATCATCTTGTCCAGTTCAGCAAAGGTAATAATCATTCATATGCTCCTCTTTTCTGAGAAGAAAGTTAGATTTTTCTTTTTCTACAAATCTCTCTGATGTCTTTGTGAAGAAGCTGAATATTCTTGCAGAGTTGCATTTGTGTGTTTTTGTTAACAGCGTGCTTTTGCTGTGTCCAGCATAAATTTTATTATGTCCACCATGGAACCCAAAGTGAGCTCTAATTTGGATTTGAGATTATGTATACTGTTTAATTTTCTCAGGAAATTATCTATGCTGTGGGGGAGTACAGCTTTTTAGGTACTACATACATGCAAAATGCATATTTTTCCTATTTATTTATTTTTACTCTTTCAGTGTCATAGTTTTACTAATACCTTTTAAAAAAAGTATCTTTTTACTTGGTCTGTGTTACAAGGTTAGGAGATCTGTCTGTCTTGAAGCGTTTACCACTGCAATTACTTTTGTTTAGTTACCAATGAAAATATCAATTATACTTCAAGGTAAGAAATTATCTTGTCACAAACCTTCTGAAACATCAGCAGTGCACCTGTGATTTTTATTTGGTGTCTGCAAGCCTTACTAAAGTCCATTTTAGGAATATCAGCACTTGGTGGAACTGAGCTCTTGCTGTGCACACAACATTGCTTTTTCAGCCTCATGTATGAACTACTGCAGTGGTGAAATAGCTAAAATTATGTGTACTCCCAAGTTCATTGTAGAGAGCAGGTAAACACTAAAATGCATCTGCTAGTTTTCTGAGTTCCTAGAAGTAATCTACCTTGCACTTGGATTGGAGCAGAGTGTATAATGAAAAAATTATGTAGGCATAGGAATATGCCTTCTGCTCACATTTATCTAATCTGCCTAGTCCAGCACTTGAGCTCTAGTCTTCCTGTAAAACTGAAAGGCTTAAATAGAAAGATCTTCAACCAGTTTTCTTGATTACACATGGTTTGCATGGCAGTATCTGGTAACAGACCTTTTCCAGCTTATTTCCTGCTGCAATAGCCTGTAAGTTTCTTCATATTTACTGGATTTTTCATTCACATAACCAAACCTTCTGTGAACCCTTGCATATGTTTTATTCTACAGTTTCCAACTGTCTTTTTCAGAAACTTCTATTGGGAACTAGTTACTACAAATGATGGCATGGTCTCATGACTATGTTTACTTAAAATGCTGTATAGCAGGTTGGGTTTTTTTCCTCCTTAAACGTGGGAATTAATTTTATCAGAGTTAAGAAAACAGTGCTACTTGTATGAAAATGTCTTGTTTTCTTGATGCTGTTTGATTTGTGTATCAGGTTTTTGGAATCTTTTTTATGTCTAACATAACCCATATCTGGAATTGAAACATTTCTTTCCAAAACATATATCTCTTTTGTTGTGAAGAGCTGGAGTGGTGAGCCCAAAATGGTGGTACTTTATCTCGAAGAGGATGATCTTGAGAAAAATTGAAGGATGTATAAACAACCTCTTGCTCTCTTTTAAAACTGACCTACATTCTTTTCTTCTCCTGATCTAGCTCTTGCTGAAGTAAAGGTTAATATATTTCTTGATTTAAATTTAGCATTTGTTTCAAGTGTAATATATTTTCATAATAAAGATTTATACCCTAAAGAGATAAGAGCATTGTTTCTTAAACTCATAGTAGTAGTACTCATAGTAGTTTTATAATTTAACAAATATAGGTTGGTTTTTTTTTTTTTTTTCTCGTCGAGGGGGAAATCAAGTTCTAATCTGTAATTTGTATTTCTCAGTAAGGAGGTACAGTATAGTAAAATCATAAATACATACATCTTTTAAGACCGGACGCATTTTGCTGAAAACTGTACCAAAGTTTGTGTCATAGAATAAAGAATTTGGGTGGACTTGGATACAACAGGTCTGGCCCAAAATACCTATTTTTTCCACGCCTTATGAGGTGAGGGAGATCTTGTTGCAGTAAAGGCTTCCATCACTCTACTCAATCCTGCAGAATGGAAAACAGATCAGAAGTGGACTACACAGATTTGGTGCTGACTTCCAGGAAGAATTTATCCCCCATTTGCTTTTAGTTGCAGTAGCTTCAAACTTCTCAGCAGAAAGAGAAGGCTCATCAAGAATGGATTGTTCTTCTTCCATCAAACCCTCCAACATTTTTTTTTTGGTCAGGTTCAGCTGGAAACATGAACCTTTTACTTCAACTCTAACAGAAGTTCCTGAGTTCACAACTCCTGGTGGCCAAGGATTTTTTTCCACTGGGTGTCTAAGAAAATTCAAATGAGAAAGTGAGCAGTGTTAGAATTCACTAGGTTTTGGTTGTGTAACTCGGGTTACGTCAATAATGTTCTTTTAATATCTGATCTAGGGATGATAGCTACTGCTCTTAGCTGTCATTTGCCTGTTGTATTTTCAGATTCATCATTTGTGCCAAGGATTGGATTTTTACATGCTGGATGTTGAAATATTTTTTAACAAGTTGTAGAGGCAAAGAGCATACAAAAGCCAGAGCATTGTGGTGAGCCTAGTGCTGAAGAATGTTAATAATTGTAGAGGCACTCTTTCTAGATGAAGTTAGCACAGAGTCCATCATGAGCATTTGAAATGCAGAGATGTGTCAGTTCAAAATATTGTAATTGATGCAGCACAATGTGGTGCTCATGAGCTGACTCTGGATGTTCACAGAAGGTGCTGTGAGGAGATTTGGAGATGATCCAGGGGACAAAGACAGTATTATTAGAGATTAGCTGACAGAGGTATCACTCCCACCTGTTTAGTCAACATGACATCTGTGAAACTGTGGTACAGCTTGCAATGCAGTGCCAACTCTTCTCTCCAGTATTGTTTTAAACTTACAACTTTTCTTATGCATAAGTACTATTTTTAGATTGTGGCTTTGTTGTTTGTTGGGGTTTTGAGTTCCTTTTGTTTGTTTTAGCAGCATGTTGTGTTATTAAGGTTGCTTCAGGGAGCTATTAAACCACTGAGCTTCCTGAAAAGTTTTATTTCTTTTTTCTTTTTCTATTTTCCTTTTTTTTTTTCCTTTTCCTTTCATTTTTTTTCCTTTTATTTTATTTTTTTCCTTTTTTTTTATCCATTCTGTAGACTTTGGGCGTTAGAAATCTTGTTGCAATGTTCTGGTACATTTCAGTGCATTAGTTGCACAGGTTGTCTGGCATGGCTTTGCTTGCAAACTGGGTTAAACAGAGGAGAGGAATCAAGCAATTTTTTAGTTTTGCAGGTTGCGAGATAAAGACTGAAAAGGTTACTATTTTTTTTTTGGAGGATAACTGTAAATCATGAGCAATATAATGATTTATGACTTCTCATAAATATTTAATTTAAATACGGATTGATTTTTAAACAACCAATATTGTGGTATTCATTTTTTCTCTCGGGTTTAGCTTTTTCTTTGGATCAGGGAGGAAAATCTGATTGGAGGGCTTGAAAGAGGGGAGTCCAGGAAACGGAGAAATTAAGTACCACTTTGTTTAGGCAGAGGTTGTAAAGATCATCTGTGGAACAAGTGTTATGCATTCAGGCTACTTGTTGCATGAGGAATGTGAGATCTTTGAAATATATTTAATAATTTAGTCTTCAATTAACTCTTGCCACTCTATCCTAATACCTGGCTAAGAATCTCTGTAGAAAGAGCCCCTATGAGTGTCGGTGTTCATGAGTGAAGATTATGAGGGTCCAAGGATGAAATATATTTTTACTACTAGAGAGAGTGTGTGGTCTAACTGGCAGCACATTGGCTAAGGCAGTGTGGCTTCTGATTTTTGGGAGTTCATCCTCTGAAGAAGCAGCTGAAGTACCATGTTGTTGGAAAGTAGAACCATCCTCAGAACCCTCTTTAGGTCTAGAAAACTTCAGCTAAACTAAGACATAAAATCATTATATCCTCTACCTCTGTTGCTAAAACTTGATTTGTTAAAATGTTTATCAGTGTTGTAATTCATGCCCAGGTTTCCATCCATAATTTGAAGATGAAGTCACATACCACTCCCTGTAAATTGTCTGGAGACTGATCGATCAAAACTATCAAGACCCAGTTAATTATAACCATCATTGTTTTCCTGCTGATTTTTGGCTGTTCCTAGGCACTGAGCAGGTGTTTGAATTGAACTGGGGTTGTCTTGGTGATTAATGCAGTCTGAATAGTCAAAATTATTAGTGATGCAACACTTGACATTTTTTGGGTTTTTTTACAGAATCACTGAGGTTGAAAGGGACCTCTCAAGATCGTCTAGTCCATTTTGCTTTTGAACTCTCCACAGATGCAGAGTTCACAGTGTCTTGGGGCAGTTTATTCCAGGGTTTGGAATGTCCACCTAGAAAGGGCTAAAAAAGAAGTAATTTCTGGAGTTCAGCCTGTCTCACCTCAGGGCTCATCAGTAGTTTTAGAACCTATATTGGTCCAAGGAAGACAGCATGAACTGTCTATGACATCATGAACTGAGCCCTATAACATGGCCACAGGACTTTTCCATAATGAATAAAAGTACCCTTTTAGAATAACTTAATTAAGAAAAGTCGTTCACATTCAGAATTGAAATGATCAGTGATTAGAGTACTCTTACAGGGTCAGAATTCCAATTGTCAGTCCAAATCTACCCTATTCCAACTCTGGACATTAGAGTGAATTACAAGACCTTTTGCCACATGGCTTTTTTTTCATTTTCCAGAAACAACATGAGAAAGCAATTAAAAAAAGAGTAATTCTCATTAGGAAGCTACCTGCATTTTTTTAACAACAGTACCTAACTGCTATATATGTAACCTCAGAAGAGACTTTGGTATGAGAAGATTACATGAAAGAACATTTAGTTTGTATTGTAGAAAATGTAAAATATATATGTGAAATATTTAATCACTATCAGGGAAATTAAAAGGCACGATTAAGTCTGATGGCCACAATGAACAAGGATAGTTATTATTTCTGCAAATCTCTAAATGAGAAGATATAAAATTTAAAATGTTTAAGTCAGCTTTCATTTGAGAGAAATAAAAGTTGAAGAGTCTTTTGCAGAGAAATACTTGGAGTCTTTAGATAGTTGCACAAATATATTTCATTGGTTTGCATTTGCTAGGCTGGATTTTTCCTCCACTGTTTGAATGGTGTAAGTCCAGCTCATGAGTTGTCACCATCTGACTTTTAACCTGAAGTAGGTAAATTTCACGTTTGGGTCTCTAAACTGAAGCAATTCTCCTGTCAGTGTTTCCTGGGTAAGGATGGGGTCCCTAAACTGTCAGACAAGCTGTGTTTGGCACTGTTTCAGTGCTAGACGTGATACTAAAACATGCACATCTTGATAAGATGTTTTAATGTTTCTTGTGTGGTTCTTGCCTTGGTGACAGCAACCAAGTGGCAGTGATGTGATTTGCTAGTGCAGATGACCTGCTTGTGATTTAACCCAAATTTGACTTAGTTTTGCTCCAAGTGTGTCAGTAGTCACTTAAAATGGCACCAGTTACTTGTGATTTCTCCACATTCATGTCTCTGCACCATGATGGGAGCTCTTAAATAGTCATGTTAGAGATACATGGAAAAGACTTGCATTTTCTGTCTAGCAGTAGGTATTCAGTGTTTAACAGACTGATACAAAGAAATTGTTGATGACTGATGCTGGCACAAAACACTAATTTTGATTTGAGGTTTGCCCTGCCAAAAGAGCTCTGGCTTTGTTGGACTCTTGACTGCTTGTGTGGGTGTGTATGTGTGTTTGAGTATGGATGAAAGTACATGAATGTTTTTTCTGAGCGTTTTCCTGTGTTTAATGTCAATAGGAATCTTGAAATAATTTAAACCCATGTCAGAAGGCCCAGTCTATAGTGCAGGATATGCCCTGGGTACAGACTGGTGCTTCTTGTCACCAGTTAGTTTGGTAAGAGAAAATACATACATATGGAAAAAAAATTTTCCATGTAACGTCGGTATTTTAATTGTGAAACACTCCTTGTATTTGTAAGTTTGAGGTAGCATATGGTGCCTTAAATTAGTAATGAAAGTATACCTGAAGGAAATTAATTTTGGGATAGAATTTGAACAAAGAGAACCAATTGCTATGTTTTTCTTAAAGAACTGGGTCTAGCTAGGTCTAAGGAGAGAACAATAAATATCTTCGTCAGTGAGACAGAACCTGAGGAGCTACAATGTATATTCAGTCATCAGAGGAAAGACCACAGCAGTTGGATAAAAGAGGAAACAAGGGACAAAATTAATTACGGTTATTGATTGTATTTCAGAGTGCCTGGAGGGCTCAGCTGAGGCAAGGGTGCCACTGTGCTGCTGTACAAATGCGCAGTGTGTCACAATTCCTGCCTGGAAGAGCAGAGGAATGCCGAGATGAGACGAAGGTACAGGGAAATGAATTAGTGGGCCCAGGAACAGAGGGGATGTCTTGGAGTTCATTCCGAGCTCCTCTGGATTCATGGTGAATTAGAATATGGAGAATTGGAGGGCTATAGCTTTGAAGATGAGGACACACAATACAGACATTATGTGGGAGGATACTGGAAGTCAGTGCGGAGATTCACAGCCTAATGGACAGAAGACTGAACAAAAAAAGGTGAATTTATTTGCAACTTATTCAGTGGTTATCAGAAACATGAAAATGTCTTTGTACAAAATGTATAATACTGCTAATAATAACATAGTTGGAAAAAAGATACATTGCAGTTATTGAATTGAAAGTTCTAAACTGTGGTTGCCTGATTGGTTTGAAATAGTGCCTGGTCTTTAATGGTAATATTTAATTTAAAGTAGAATGCATCATGATTTCTCTGTTCATGGCATATCAGAATAAAAAGACTGGGAAGAAGTTCTTTTTGAGAAGCTATTCTTAAAGGAAAAAATGAAAGGGGGCATGGCAATTATTCTGAAAAACTGCGTAGACAAATAATAAGTGTAAAACATACATTCTAGAGACATGAAAGTGTTGATCCCTTTTGTACTGAGTGGTGTGGGACCATACACGTCCTCACATAAAATAATATTTAAGTAGAATTTTTTGTTTTAAATGAGCAGAAACAGCAACAAATTTGTTCATTGAACTGTCCGAAGTTTCAAGTGTTAATGGATAACCTCTGTCTGCTCCATTCATGTGCTGTAAAACCTGAAAGGAAGTTTGGCATCTGTATAGTCTTTATGAATGTACATGCCATAAGTTATTTCTTTTGATTTCATATATCCATTAGAAGAAGGAAGGTAGGCTAACACGGTGGGGGGGATTTTGTTTTTGTCTGCTCTGATTAAAGAAGTTGGAATTTCCTGAAAAGAAATTGTAATTAGAATTGAATAAATGTAGGAATTCTCAGAAAATGTTTCCAAGGAGATGGCTTCGGAGGTAATTTTTAACTCTTATGTTTGTTTCTTCTGTGCACCTATGAGATGTGTTGTGTTTCATGTACATAGAATTGTTTTGTCATCCTGTGTTGTATATGTACCAATATTAGAAATGGTCAATGCAGCTTTTAATTGTACTTAAAAGCTGGCTTATTTAAATGTTATTTCCTTGCTGCTGTATTATGTCAATACAAAATACCTTCTGGATGAGAAATCAAAGCACACTGCAATTTGCTCTTGGGCTTAGGATGACCATCCTTAGTCATGAAGACATATGCAATGATAAAGGAAGGTCCTTAATGCTAGCATAAATTAAACTTTTAATTTGGACTCTAAAATCCTGAATTGGTTAGCTCTTGGTTTCCCTTCCTGAACTTCAGTATATTATCATTATTGTAGAAAATTCTGGATGAAATATTTTGAGTGAGGGTAATTAATTCTTAAAATCTGGTTATTCTGTCTATTCTGTGAAAACAGAAATAATTCAGTTTGAATTTTGGGCTTTTTTTATTTGTTTGTTAGATACTGTGATTTGTTAGTACAAGCAAAATAATGAAAGAACAATGACTTAATAAGACCTTACGGGTTTTGGATTTTGTGTTCTGGTAAAGCAGTGAATTTGTAGTTAAAAATTTGAGTAAGAAAAATGTTCAGTGGTTTAACACAATGGATTTTTTTAATTTGTGGAAACTACCTTTAGTAAGCTTTGCGTAGCTCAAGGTTTTCAGGTTTTGTTTCAGTACAGTTCAAGGATGCTCTTCTAGCCAGATCTTCTGTCTTTATTTTCCTGGTCAAGTTACTACACAGATGTCTTCTCAAGGTATTACTAGGCTGTAAGAAGAACAAAAGATGATTTTATTGTTGCTGTTAAGTCCCAGAGAGAGCCAAGGCTGGCATTTTCACTGGATTTAATGACTCAGCTGAAACTGGAATGCAAATCTGTACTAGTGAATAAAAAAGGCAAACAAAGATGTGCAACCTGTAATACATTGTTTCTAAAATGAACAGAAATACCATATGAAGATGGAGTCTGAAGATTTAAGCAAAACAGGGATGTCACTCAGCATGCAGTACCAACTGTTTTCAGCTTATTTAGTATGCAAGAGCATAGTTGCAGATGACTCACAGTTAAAATGCCTTACATAAAATTGCCAAAGTATTTAGTTCACGTCAGGTGATGGAAAGATGCTATAAAAATAGTAATATAAACTGTATCCAGTTACTCTTACTGGTTTATATTTTTGTGGGTTTTTTCTTTAGTGTTTATTTTTAAAGATCCCTTCTGTAGTCTTAAAATACGAAAATGATGCCTTAAAAGGAATAATTAAAAGAAATTATGCAAGACTGCACTTTTAACTTGTGATTTAATGCCAGAAGTTTACCTTACTCAGGAAATGCAAATTCCAGTCTAAAGTAGACATTGCTATCTGAAAAGAAAAGCTATTCTAAAACTCTTAACTCTTGCTAACATATTGTGTTTCAAAAATCTATGTATTGTCTATACTCTACACTAGTGCTTCCAGAGAAATAGGCTGGACTGCTTTTATCCTTAATAGCAGTGCTTTTGTGTGCTGTATTTTTGTATTACTACAGATTACATAACAACTTAAAAATAACTGGAGGAATAACTGAAGGTCAAGGGGTACATTGAGTTCAGTATTTTATCTCTAGTAATGGTCAATAACAGAGACAGAAGAGAACAAGAATATGCTTTCCCTCTTTTTGTTGTGTGCTGTCAGCCTGTAGCAATTTGTGCTTTGAAGGAATTAGTCTCAGGCTTGGTGACACTGAATTTGGTAGCAAATTGAGTTTCTCAGCTGCAGTGGATGTTGAGTGGGGACGTGTAGCTTTTTGTTTGTTTTGAAGCCACTGTGTGCAACTTTTAATTGATAAACCCTAGTTCTGGTACTAGAAGGGGCAGTGAATCGTAACTGAAAATACTACTACATGCATTTGCAACTACTGTAATTTTTTTTGTAGGCTTATACAAAAGCTTCAGTACTTTGTAAATCTGTTGCTCAGTCTCGCAACAGAATCAACTGTTGAAAAAAACTATGGGGTTTCTTTTAGCAGTAACCGGGGGTTCTTTGTGTTTTTTCTGTAATCCCACATTCCCCATCCACTTTGCCCTTTTCATGGTTCTTAAAAATTTGTATGTTTGTGGAAGGATTTGCAATTGCAGATTTTCTGACTTTTTATAGTTGTGGGTCCTAACAGTTGCATCTCTGCGTAGCCTGCATTCTGGGGGCTTCCTGACCCTTTGTAGCAGCAGCAGCCTGTTTATCTCCATTTGTGGCTATTGGGAAAGGTGTCTGGGGAATTAGAAATATTGTCAAACATGCTTATGATTTTCACGTGAAGTGAGATCATTGCTACTTGCTTACTGTGTTTTCATTGCTGTGCTGAAATCCTTTTCCTCGTGGATGCAGTGCTACACCTTTGGTCTCTACATCCTGAAATGGGGCTTGTGTAGCTGGGCTCAGTGTTGGAAAGCCCACTGAAGCATTGCTGGGAGTGCACAGAGAGGGTCACAGTGGCTGATGCTGCTTGGGCAGAGAAATCCAGTCTGCTGTAACAGGGTGGGGGGTGAGGATCAGAGTGCCTCGAGTGAAATGGTATGGACTAACCACCAATATATTTTCTTGGGGCTCTGGTTGCTGACCCCCTCATTTGCCCTTTTGAAATGTCGCTGCTGTCGTGTTTGAGAGAGATGTGGCTGAGTTGGAGCTTAAGAAACCTGAAGTTGAGATGTGCAGCTGTTTTTGGCAGGACAGCCTAAGAAGTCAACAGCAGCTGTGGTCAGTCAGTCATGGGCAGCGCTGTAGCCAGACGGAGGAACAAGGTGTGATCTTCCATGGTTGTACAGGCTGCCTGTTTTGCAGCACAGGAAAAGAGATCCATCCCTTATTATCCCCCCCGGAATGCCTGTATTGTGAGGACTGGCAGGATGAGAAGGCATTCAAACCCTGACCTTCATGCATGTGTAGGTGAGCAGAGCAAATAGGGAACAGGCAGTGGATTATGCAGTGCTGTGAGGGAACAGGCAATCTGTAATATGCCACAGCTAAATGCTCACCCTTTAGTCAGGGTGGAGGACAAACTTACAATCTAAATGCTTTATTGTTAAAGTGAAAAGGCAAAATCAAGTCTCTTATGCATCCTGTATAGTTTTACAGTAATGGTGCTTAGCAATTATGTCTTGTCTTTGAGTGCTAGCAAGTTCCAGTGCTCAAAGTAAATCTTAGAGGTGAAAAATAATTTTTTATTATTCCAATATTTGCAGTTTGTTTAAAAAAGCAGCCAAGCAAAATGCAAACAGCAGTATAGGTATTTTTAATTAGACTTTTATTGTAAAGAGTCAGTTGAACTATAAAGTGGATTTTTTCTTTAAAAGGAACTCTGAAAGATTGTTGAATTGATTAATATTCTAAGTGGCCTGCTGTTTTGAATTGAACAACGGTAAGAAATAAGAATTCCATTAAAACTAAACATTAATAGTTATTGCTGTTCCATATGCTTAAATTTAATTGTGATGCAAACTGCCTCCCAGTCAAATATTCAAATGAAGGCTCTTGAAGCTCCCAGTGTGAGGTTAGAAAGACAGTGAGATGAAGACAATGTCCTCAGGTAGCAAAGAAAATGATATTGCATTTGTTATTGCTCCTTTTCCATCCGGGCAGCAGACATGGTTTGCAAGTCCCACAGTAAAGATTTAAGGAAGAGAGAAAAAACCAGCTGCTTGTGGTGTTAGCTGTGCACTGCAGGTGAAAGTGTCTGTAAGTATGAGGATGGTAGCCAAGTGGTGAGCATCTCTGGGCTTCTGAAGTTTTGAAATGGAGGTCACTAATTCTTACCTTTCAGTGATGGCCTTTAATGCTTGGAGATCCTGAGGGATGAAAATTAGGTTGGCTAAAAATACTGTCAATTTCAGGTGGAAAAATTAACTTCTAGGTTTCCATTTAGTTACAATTTTAAGAAAGTCATGTTTTTAAATTTTGGTAATAGATCCTTTTTCTTATATAAGATTTAAGGTTAAGATTCTACGGAGCATCTCCATTCCATTTTCAAAAGCAGTATTTACTGGAAAGAACACATTTCATTGTAATTTACGGACAAGAAAAAGTGCACATTATTTTTAATTATTAAGATATAAGAGCAGAAAAGTCTTCAACTTTGGGCTCGAGGGTGTTATTGTCATTTGAGCCTTGGTTTTTAAAACCAAACTTCATGTTTTGAAACGGAGAATTATTATGAGAGCCCCCCAAATTGTTTCAGTTTTTTTTATTTTAATCCACTGGGCTGTGTATTTTTGTAGATGGGAGGCATACGTCCCTGAGGGATCATAAGTACTCCCCTCCTCCCCAATAGATGTACTTCTCACATCCTTAGGCTAATAGGGAGAATGATGCATTTACATTACTGCTTCATTTAAACAATAACTGTTGATAAGAAATAAATACTTCATTCCCAAATGGCGTCTGCAGTATTTAAAGGTTTGGCAAGTTTTCAGGAGGATAGGCATGAATTCAGCACTAAACTGCTGCTGCTTCTGTGGAGAACAATGAGCTGTGTCATTTGATCAGGGACAAAGTGGCTACTGAGCAGGGGTGATTTCGAGGAAGTAGCTTTTAATAATAAAGAAAAAAATACAATTTCCCATGTGAAACCATTCCCATAGCTTGTTTGTAAAGTAAATAATGTAGTTCATGTGTTAGGGTGAACAAACAGAAATGAGTTGTAACAAACACAGTCACTGTCTGTTTCCCTAGAAATCCTCTTTTGGCTTTTTTGCTTCTTGCTGCTGCTGGTATACTTGCCCACTGATTTGTTTTGTGGAAACACCTCCCTGTATTCCCTTTCAGTCCTCATTGCATAAAAAGCACAAAACCTTTTTTTTCTTTTTTCTTTTTCTTATTTTTCGTCCTCAAAGAAGTCATAAAGTATTCTGTTGCCTCTGTTGAACTCATGGGAAGAATGTTGCATGAATGAATGGAGGTCAGTTGCTACTCTGTAAAAACTTAGCCTTTAATTATCTGTTCTTCTGGTCTGATCAGGCTTGTACTATTCAGTACAGTTCAGTTTCACTTTATACTACGTCCTGGTTCTGGCCAGGACAGGGTTAACTTTTGCAGTAGCCAGAAGAGGGCATGGCTAGGACCCAGAAGTTGTTGTATACCACCTCACATCATTGCTGGGGGCAGGGGAAAGGGTTCTGGTCTGGTGAATGAGTGTGGTGGTGGAGGGAGACAAAAAATCTGGTGTTTGTCTATTGTCAGGGGGTTTCTCTGTGAGTTGTTTCTTTCTCATGTCATCAGCATTTTTGCTGTTTCTATTTGTTTTCTTATCTCATTGCTGTTTCCAGTAAATTGCTATTGCTATTATCTTAACCTGTAATCTTTGCCTTATGTGCCTTCAGTTCTCCTCTCCATTCCACCGCGCGGGTGAGAAGGAGGGGAAGGTGGGGGAGCGAGAGAAAGAGGCAGCGTGGCTTGAACAGTTTCGGAGGGGGTACTAAATTGGGGAGAAGCATTCCTAAACCACAACATCCTAGGACAATATAATGGACAGATTTTGACATACTGCTCTGAACTGGGCTAAGTATCCCTGGACTGCTCAACCAGAAGCCTGTGAGACTTGCATTTTGTACCTGGGACAGAAACAGATTTGCACTGAGGCTTTTGCTGTGTTATCTCCTCTGAGATGACGGTATCTCAGAACTGCCTGACACTGAAGGCTCTCACTTATTTTTACTGGCAGCTGTAGCTACCATTTTTTAAAGTCAAATCCTGAATATGTATGATCTGTCTAAAAGTGGTTATGGTAGACATAGTTTGCCATTTCTGCACTCCCTAAGCTGCCTATATTGTCTCTTGAGCTTATTTTTCATTCTTTCTGAGAGTGCCGTAGCACCTGTCTTTGAATTGAGACATGTCATAGGTTTAAGCTGTGGTTGTTGCAGCTTGCAGAGCCCACTGCTGCTCTTTGGTCTCACTTCCCATCTTAGCACAAAGTTTTGCCCAGTGATTCCACTTGTCCATTATTGCTCATCTTCTGTGTCTAAGGTTGAATATTCAGTGACTACTCTTAAGTCCACTGGAGAACAGCTAAGCTAAGTTACATCTCATTGAAAGCAAAGCCCAGACCTCTAAGCAGCTAATATTCTGTTATGAATTAGTAATTTCCTTTGACAATATATTCCTGTGGCTATTTACCCTCACAATTAAAAACCATGCTTTTTTTTCCTATGACTTCTTACCCCTAATTTGCCCTCTAGTGATGTCTAATTACCAAAAGACAAATTTAGAAGGCTTTTATAACCTACAACGGTATAGATGCTTGCAGTCTTTCTGTGAGATATGACAGCAGTCTCATTTATACCTTTGTCAGGCTTAGTTTTATTTCTGTGTGGAGCTGGTTTTTCCATGCAGTTGCTTCACCATAAATTCTATTCAAATAGACACAATCATTTCCCATATCCTTTACTGTATGTATATCTCAGCTACTCTCAGTAATTTTTTTTTTTATCTCAAGATTTTTTAGTAGAGGTAGTTTGTTATTTAGAACAATCTCTAGTTTTGATCCAGGTATAAATCATGGTTTGGGGCATTTTTTCCCCCTGTAATTTCTTTATTGTGCCAACTAACTTTTCAGTTTTCTTATATAATTCAGTAGTGGTTTATTTTAACTTTTCAGTTTCCTCACATAATGCAATTATTTATTTCTCATTTAATTGCTGTTATAATTTTTTTCTCAAATGAGGATCACTGATGTATTATTTTAATTTTTTTTAGATATTTAATTACTGACAAGTAAATGGGATAATGCTGTGTTTCTTTTCTTTACTGGTTTAAATCCCTCAGCTTGTTTACATTTTCTGTTTACCTGGAATAAGTAAGTTATAATTTATGTATTTCAGAAGAAATGCGTAATGTGGTTTTTATCTTAAAAAAGTCATGTCATGTTTCAAGAGTAGGGTGTATCAGTATTTCTGCAGGTTTCAGAATGTGCCAACACATTCAGTTTGGGTTATGTGGCATAGTAAAAAAATAAAAGGTAGGGTTTTTTTTTTAGTTGTGTGACTAAATAAATTTTATTTAGTTATTTGTCCTACAGATCTCTGCAACAATCAATCAACTCCTGTTAAAGCCTGTGGTATTGATTTTGATTTGTAATATCACAAGCAAGCCTGAAGGCAATGTGGTGGTGACATGCTGAATGTTCCCCAGCAATGCCTGTTAACACAGAGGGGAAGCATAGGAAAGCTGGAAAGTGGTTCAATTTTCAATTTTTAGGTGCACAGATAGAAAGTGAATGAGATTATAAGAGTTGGTCTTGCACTGTATATTTAGACTTATTAAGCTTTAACACTTATATTACGTGAATGATGTAATAAAGTAATTCACATGGGAGATTTGTTTTCTGCTGTTGCTTACATAATGGTGATCTCACATAGTTTACCTCAGTGTGAAGCTCCCAGATGTGCATGAGTACTTCTGGCTTGTATCAGTTGGGAAAAAAATGTGTAGTGTGTATGGGGGCTGGGTACATCTGCAATTTGCTGTTATGGACTAACTTAAAATAGGGTGCATGCATATGCATGTGTGAAGCTGTTGAGATTCAAAATACGCACATCAATATAGTCTTCAAGTTTTTATTAGTGAATTAAGCTAGGCTAGGGCTGGAGAAGTGGGTTGAAATCACAGTAATGTAAAGGCACCTTTTCAAAAATTGTACCTTTTGCCATGGTCATCTTTGTATTTGTATTTTTCAATTTCTTTCATTTTCTCTTGTGATCAGGGCACATAGCATGGCTTGAGATCAAAGTGCCAACAGCATTCTGTAGTCATAGACAGGATCAATAATGCAGTGATTTAAATTTTGTGAAAGCCTCCAAAAGAGATTGAAGCAGAGAAATTCTTAGACTCTTATGTCTTAAAACCAATAGTATATTCATAAGCTACTTCAAATTTTACAACATGCTATCAGAGCACCCCTTTGCTGTATCTCATGATGCTGAGTCTTCACTGTGCCTGAAGTTATTTCTCTCTTTGCTGCCCCATGTTGTCAACAACTGTGGTACTAAGGCTGCTTTTCTAGGTTAAACTCAAACGTCCTGTGGCATGTACATCCTCTCTCTGGGGAGACAAAGACGTGTGTCTTCACTGGAAAGAGCCTTTGTTTGCTAAAGTGACAAACCAGTGCTGTTCAGCATTCTTTGCAGTGTGTTTCAGCAAAGGATATGCTTGGTGGGGCTTCCCACCCAGGCTGGATAAAAATCAGGCTTCTGCCTTCAGGTCTTTGTTTCCAATGCAGTTAGCTGTATTATGGTTTGTCCAGGTCAGGTGCTGACATAAATGAGGGTGGTGTTTTTTTCCTCCTGTCAACAAATATTAAACCAAGAACGCCGAGATGACTTTCCAAGCCTTGGGCTGGCTTTGCCTTGGTTCCAGGCATTATTGTGGGGTATGATGTTGAAATATACCCTGTTCTGAGACTGGATTTTCCAGTGTTGAGTCGCCCAATGACAAGAACAGAGGAGGCAGATATACTGCAGCACGGGTTGATGCTGTTCAGATTTGATTCTGAAGGTTGACTTATTCTTAGGTCTATCAAATTTCCCTGAAGTACTCTGCATAAATTAGCATGGGTGCCACTGAGGGCTTTGGTGGCGCTTTGAGAGATTTGTTCTTCTTTTCATAATGAAAACCATTATAATTTAACTAGGTGTTAGGTGTTTATTAGGCTTTGTCTTATTGATACCTGGATCTAAGAAATGAAGAATAATAAAATGAAAAAATTTTAATTAATTCTTGACCAACCATCATTGAAGGCTGTCAGATGAGCACTTTTCTTATTAATTATCTGTCCTCAATTTGACTTCAAGTCTAATCTGTTATTGAAAAGGAAGATTTTCAAATACTCACTTTCAGGCCCCTGAATCTGTTTGAAAAGTTTATTGACATTCTCTGTTGTGACCTCTGTGGGAAGAATAGCAACATTTAGACTGTGTTGTCTGAACCTGGCCTCTCTAGTAGTTGAGCATGCTCGGTTTGCTAAGACACTACAAAAGAGTAGCAATATTGATTTTAGCTCTCTCTGCCTTAAAACCCACAACTTCCAAAGCTGTATATTTCTATTTGTCAGCCCTCAGCTGTCCCAAATCCACAGTGTAAACAAGGAAAATTCATTGTTCCCATCTTGCACAAAATTGTGATTTTTCTTCAGTTTTAAATCCATCAGTGAGTGCATGAACAGGGACATTGATAAACTTGGCATGTCTGTGAAGCTTGCCTGGAAGCTCTTAAAATTTTTCTTTTAAGTCCTTCTGTCAGTGTTAGAATACGTTGATTAACAATCAGATTATTTTAAAAATCATGTAAGTAAGTGTGTACAAAAATTCTTTAAGTAAATTTTCTTTTGCCTTTTGTTAGTCCCCTTTCCCCTGCTCTTAGGATGAAAATGAATAGTAGATTTCTAATTTGAACTTCACACCCCTGGTAGCAGGAGCTACATTTATATAAGCATATTTTGCTTCTACATAAACAAAATCCAATGGTTTGCCTTGCCATCAGACCAACTCACAGCCTACTTAGTAAATTAAATTTATTGCTAGCCTTTTTCCTCAAAATCAAAAATTTGGATTAAGTCTTTTCAACTTGGAACTTCTGAATTTATTATTTGCTTTTCAAATTAAGATTGTGCCAGATTGTGTCTTACATCTTAAATTCTGGCTGTCTCTATGATGTCCAAGAGCTTGACTGTTTTCTCTGAGTGGAGGCCTGGCCTGAATAGTGGGAATTTCAAAACTGTGAACCATCAGGCTTTGGTAACTAGAGCTGCTGCTCTTCCACTCCTTCTGTGTCATGCTAAGCACTATTGGACCAACTTTCATAGCTGGTTGTGTTTTCTTGATTATGTGATGTGAAATACTGGGACCTAATTTGGAGAAGTTCTGAGTGCTCATAGGTGCAACAGAATTCAGTATGGGCTGTGTTTGGAACATGTATATTGTTATTTAATTGTAAGTATTCCAAAAGCACCACTCCCAGGCAATGCATGTTGGACACTCAAAATTAGTTGGTCCTTTTTTACCTTCAGTTGGTTTTCCCTGTTTGCAAATTAAGACAATGACATTTTACCTTGGGGGTCTTCTGCATGGGATTCTACAGTGCTTGTGAAGCTGTGAGGTGCTGGAGTGCTGTCTACCTGGCAGGGTATGAATATGAGACGTGAAATACGCTGGTGGATGGAAAGAAGTGGTGTGCAATAAAGATGGCAAGACATTGGGGCATGTACTGAACACCAGAGGCAAAACAATCTATTGAACATCTTTCACTCTGTGCTCTTGCAAGTCTTCATTCTGTGGGGGGAAAAAGATATTTGCTCATAAAATTAATTAACAACTACTTTGTAGTCCATATCTGTATGAGACAAAGGATGCAGTGATACTAATTGCAGAAAATCCAGAGGGAATTGTCTAATGCTATGGTAATTGTACACATATAGAGTGGTCCATTGGAGCAGTTATACAGCTATTATGCACAGCTTGGCCCTCTGAGAAGTCTGTGCTTCCTGTATAAGATTAGAAACTCTTTTCCCTTTCTCTTCAGTTAATTCAGTGCTAGTACTTTGGTCTGGTGTTTTCCTTCTTGCTGCCTTATCTGCAATCTTCTTCTTCATGCCTTTTAAAGTTGCGTTTTCAATTAAAGGCAGGTTCTACATAATTTTCTTTACCATGGGTGAAATGTAAAATGTACAGTAGCTTGATTTAACTCCGAGAAGTAAAGACGTTTATAGGAATTGCATCTCCATGTACATTTGGCAATGTAAGATTGACTTGTTAAAATTTCTTTCATTCCCTTTCACCTTGCTGGAGGCATTAGCATGGCAGAAAGTAAGCGTTGAGTAAGTGCAGTGTGTTTCTGCTTATTTTGCACAAGTGTAAATTACATATTACAGGGTGCAAGATAACAGAGATTCAAGATTTGTATCTCTTTTTATGCAAGTAGCTACTCTTCCTTACATCTGGTATATGAAAGTGTGCCTTTTATTTCCCATTCCTGGTGCTAGAAAACCATGGATTAAGTTGTCCATTATGTTCTAGTAATATCAGGTATGGATCCAGCCATTAGACCTACAGCCCTCACAGAAAGTGAAAGTTCCAATAGGTTATACCTATGCTGTGTCAGAGAAAATAAACTTGTTTGCATTTTTTAATTGTGGTGGGTTTTCTACTAACTAAAGCAAGTTAAACATTTGCTGCAAATTAATATGCGAACCCCATGTCATTTTCAAAGGCAGATTTTGCTCTAAGGTTTTCTAAGAAATGGTACAATGGATGAATAAAATGAACATTTTGAAGCATTTTGTTACTGTCTAGCATTACTAACATAATAAATAAAATTACCAATTTTATTTCTAGCACAGATTTGGACTAAAAACCAAATAAATGACATAAGAGTCAGTACATGTACTGATTTATGGAGCAACAGACCTTTAGAGATGGATTCCTATCCGTAATATATGCCAAGTGAGATTTTAGGTGTGGGAAAATAGAAACACTAGGTGAGCTCTTCAAGCCTTTGGGTAGGGACCCTCTGCATTGTCTCTTTTAACAGTCTTTATCTTCAGGAATATGTGGACCAGGTTTCTGTAAGGGGAAGCTGAGTAAATGGGATGAAATTGAAGACTTTAGCTCTTAGTTCCATGGTGTATTTTTTTAGATGACTGCCTAAGAAATAGGCGTTTTTGAGAACAGTTTCTTTGTTTCTATTCCAGACATTTTAGTGTAGGCAAGTATTGTTGTGTATTGTAGCAACATTTATGCTCAGTGAGAGATTGATAGGTTAAACAATTGAGTCTTAGGGGATTCTTCCTATACAATTAGCTTAGGTCTCCCTCCTAGGTGTTTAAGGTAAAACTCTCAAATTTAAAAACTGTTGTTCTATTTATGCCAAAACAGTATCAGGTGAGGAAGAAAAATCCTACAGCAAACTAGGAGATTTATAGATTCAATTTTTATTTCTCTTTTTTTTTTTCTTTTTCTTTTCGCAAACTCCTGGCTACTTTACTGTCGCTTGGAAGAGGTCTTTAGAAATTCTCTGCCTCCAGAGAGCTTGCTTTCATAGCATCTTTAATTCGTCCAGATTGACTCATGTAAAAAAGTTAGTCTTAAAATCTTCTGTCCCATCTGCCAACTTCTCAACATTTTACAGGAAATGCTTCCCAAGAGAATCATTACATTCACCCTAGTGTGATGGTTAAAAGGACTCTAGCTGTCATTGGGATACTTGCCATCTGGAATGTAGAGAAAATTACTCTCTCTAATATGGTAACTACTGGGAACCTCACTGAAAGAGTGGGCCCCCTTCGTGCTAGGTGATTCATTTAAATGAAATGGAAAAAAAAAAGCCTAATTATTGATCCTTAGAGCATGCAATTCACATTTTAGACAGAATTTAATAGATTAAAGATATTAAAAGTAAGGAGGATATAATAATAAAGCAGAACTAGGAAAACTTAGTTTACCACAGAGTAAGGACAGTTAAGAGCAGTCAAATGATTTATTAGATGGACAGCTGTGGTAGGCTTCTTTGTCCAATAAATAATGGGAGAAAACCTCTCTAAACCGAGTAGCTTTTGAATTAATTGCTACTTCACTTTTTCAGATGGTTTTTTTTGTGTTGTTTTTTTCTGGTCAACCCTGAAGGAATTGTAAAAGCAAAGCTTCCTGTCTGTGAAGTGTGATAGGGGTTTATGGAGCGGACTGGAGTCTCAACTCTTTATCTGTTCTTCAGAACTGTCAGCTGCTAGACACCGACTCATCCTTCTTTAAGGGTAGCAAGTCCCTTTATTTACTACCTGTTTCTGTCCTGGGTTTGAGTCCAGCTGGTACCCAGGCTGCAAGAGAGGACGGGAGGAGAGAAGCTGCTGCTGTTGTCAGCAGTGGAAAGATCTGCAGGGCTTCTTGTGAGATGGGGCACTTAAACAAGCTGGTGTTCTTTTTCTGGATTCACTTTTCAGATGGCTTTTGCTTCACTTGATTTCTGTGCTGGTCAAGTAAAAAACAAGTAGGTAATTGTGTGTTTTATTTCATTAAGCTAGAATTTGAATTCTATCTTTTATCTAAGGATGGTTAGGATTAATATTAGTCCAGATACGATCCCTACCAAAAAATTTTCAGGAACGTAGGAAATAGTTACTCTAGTATGTTTTTCCTAGACAATATCACATTTTTGGGTTTAGAATGATTAAGTAGAGAACATACCACTAGGACAATAAGACAGACTTCTCATTATTACTGTTCTTTTGTGTTCCCTGGATACTGATTTCAACAAAATGAATTTGGTTTGGACTTACATTTTTTTTCAAGAGATTTATTTCTAAACAAAGAAACTTGCTTAGCCTTCTTTAGCATTGCATCTAAAAATGGTTACAAACTTTGAACAATAAACTGGATGTTAAATGTCTACTGCTTTTAAAAAATGATTCTGAGATTTTCACTGTAGAGGGTTACTTTTTTCTTTATGAATAAGTATTCTGCCAAAATGAAAAAATTTTCAAAGTTTGTTAGAGTGAGAAAGCTGACATAACTGGTATCTGTGACCCTTTGAAGTGATTTTATTTACAATCATTTTGAGTTTGATGTAGAAATATGAGTAGATTTTCTTCCAGCCATCTTACCATGTACCCATTTTATCTCTGACACATGGTTTTTTCAGGACTCTGTTCACTGATAATTATCATATGATACCTTTTCCTTTCCATAGTTCATTTTCTAGGCCTTGTGGCAAACTAATGGAATTCTTCACTGGTGAAAATTCTGAAGGATAATATTCCTTACAAAACCTGATTAACTTCTTAATTTGCTTGTATCGATTTCCTCTATTTTAGAAAAGGAGAGGAAGGAAGAGAAATGCTGCTGCTTTCAGTACTATGGAGGAAATATATAGCATATAATAAATGTGTATTGACAGCAGAAACACAGATGTGTATCACAGTGGGTGCTGAGAGGGAAATCGAAATACATATTCTGGTATGTTACTTGCCTGCATTCTACTTCACCTGAAGAACATTAAGTTTTTATCCCAAGTTCTCCCACATATTTTCCAAATCTGTGCAGCAAGATGGAATAAAATCAGTATCCAAATGAGGAGTTCATGTGATAATCTTACTGGTAGAAATGAGCAAAACTTCACTTGTTCATAAAATCCTTTGGAAGGTGTAGCCAAGTGTAGGTACAGCTTTTAAATCTGCAAAATGTCAAAATATCAGAATTTATTAGGTGATACGGTTATTTTGGGGGTGGGTTAAAATATTTATTATCATAGTGATGTGAAAGTCAATCCTGAATCTAGTAATTTACTTCTTAAAAAAATTTTCTCACCCATTGCATTGTGTTAGTTTTTGGAGTTTATTAGTCAAAAATTGCATGCCACTGGAGAGTAAATAGCAGGAACATGAATAGACTTGAAAAAATGGGAATGAAGCCTACAATTAATATCAATCATTCTAAGATCTGCCATATCTCCACAATGAATTGAATAAAAACATTCTTTTGGATGTTCTTGTGAAATACTTATTTCATGAGAAGAAATGTAATTGATAAAGTGATGCAGTACATCTGTACAGTTTCTGTAGACTTTAGCACTGGACATGACGACTTTACATGATCTCTTTTTTGGGGGCCTTCTGAAAAGGTTTTTCCTGTTGTATGAATATATTTCCGATAGTGTCAATAACATTCTGAAATTTACCTCTGAAATAGCATTATAGACCGTATACACAAACTAATATAAGAATGTCTTTGGATTGATGAACCCATCCAGTATGCATAAACATATGATATTCTCATGTGAGCATGTGTTCATATGTGAACTTGTCAGAGTTCAAGTACAGAACTTGATGTGCAATAGAACTGTTTTATTATTTTGACATTTTGCAGGTGTTGAACATTAAAAGAAGTGAGACAATTTGGCCACAGGTGAATTTCTCTCCTAAATGTCCAACAAGAAAATGTAGCAAAAAAACCCCAAACTGGCAGAGCTTTGAAAGACAGATAGCCAGAAGTATATTAAAAAAAAAAAAAAAAAAAAAAAAAAAAAGGAAGAGCTGCAGGTAAGGCTTTTGGAAGCTTTGCTTTACTGAATATTTGATGAAACAGACTGCAGATCTCTGCAGTGTGAATCTAGTGAAATCCCTGCTGGCAGTTAAGAGTCAGTTGTCCTTTCTGGGATTTGCAGTGATCTAATCTGTCCAACATTCCTGTCTGATAAGAGAGGAGAGGACATAGCAGAGACAGCAGTGAACATAAAGAACAATTAACTTGAACAGCACTCTTTGCATGTGGATCTGTCCATGAAAAAAGAAATGATTGGAAGGTTTGTTAGTTCTTAATCAAGGATGTGTATTTTGATGTTCCAAAGTACTGTGGAAGAAGATACCTTAGAACTTGAAAAAAAATTTTTTTTGTGAATACTGTGGGTGTTAAAGTGAAGCTTAGATATGAAGACTTCCTTCATCCCTTACAAATGTGGCAGTATGGGCTGGAAGAGAACTCAAATGGTTGTTTAATACAAATACCCTGAGCAAGAACAGGGAATTAGCAAACAACTTCCGGGTGTTCTAGCACTCACACATAATATTTTGGTTCATGTGTGTTTTTGACAAAAGGAAAATACTTGCGAGTTTTTGTGGTAATGGATTTATCTCCTCTTTCTCTGCTGGCTTTTAAAATTTAAGAAAACCATGTAGCCTTCCATTCATATAATAAAATGTAGGCAGTCTTTCAGAAAGTTTGGTTATGATTTGGTTGTGGTTTTTTTGTGTGTGTAATTTAAAAGAAATTGTTCTTGCAGATGGTCAGATTGGAAGAAAATATGAAAAATATTACACAGCATGGCTAGTGCATTTATTTAGATACATAGTCCCAAGATGTCAGCTTGATTTTTTGGAAATAATTGATATGTTGCTAACTAGTATACTGAGAATAATATCAAACAGTTATTGAAATGCTCTTAAAACTAAAATGTGTAATTGTGACACCTAAGAAAAGAAAATACTCTGAATTAATTTATTGTGTAAGAGAAGTTTTGGAGTACAAAGCATTCTGGTCTTACTACTTTTATTGGTCCAATGTATAATTTAAAAGTGTCAACCAAATTTTTCAGAAATGGGATATTGAGATAAAATTCCTAGCTTCATACTTTGGAGTCTGAATTTCAAAAGAAATTGAATAGGCCAGTGGTCCTCTGAAGGATCTACAGAAGATATTGTGATATTTCTGTCACTGAAATCTGTTGTGGGTGTGCGGTGGTTTTGGTTGGATTTTTATTTATTTATTTATTTTAAAGTGGGTGCTTTCCTTAAGAACCTTGGTTCTTGATTCAGAAAACCCACTTAGAGTCTTACTCAAGGCCCGGTAGGTTTAAAGGTAGATGCTTGAAGCCAGGGTGCACTTCTTGAATAGATGTAATAGTAATGATTCTCTATGATTCTATGAAAAGACAGCTCTGTTTTGAGAGAGAGCTGCTTGCTGATTTGCAAAAGGTAAATGTTAATGCATTTACACCCTTAATGACTGTTGTATAATAGGGATAAAAAATGAGATGAGAAATGCTGAAATGATTCCAGTGTGATTACATCCAAATTATACTGCTCGTTTCTTTCAGAACAAAAAACAATGGCAGGCTAATGAGAGCTCTACTCTTTCTTAATAGAATAAAGCTATTAACCAACTGGTTCTGCAAATTTTTGTTTCTTGCAGTTTGCATCTGTTCAAATGGCATTATAGAGATAAAACCAGTAAGATTCTATTCGCTCCTGAAGTCACATAAAAGCCTAGAAAACTACTGTGGATGCAGTTACATTTTCAGTGATGCATTACTTCATCCAGCCTTAGGTCTAAAATAATAATATTAAGTCACTATCTGGGCATTATATCCTTCCAGCAATATGCTGTGTTTTCAAATCCCATCATAAAATTATTTATGGATTATTTGCAGAATTCATTCCCTTCTTTATATCAGGTTTCAATAAAGATAATAGCAGTCAGAGACAAGTCAACACTAAATGTCTTCATGCAGCACTGCTATTGAGAAGTAAAATAATCTTATCACTTCTAGGAATGACACTGAGAAGGTTAAATTATGGGCAGGTAAACTTGAAGCAGAATGCAGGGTTTTACGTGTGTAAATTTAGCAGTGATTATAATATTTAAATCAGCCAGGCTTGTAATCTGAGACTGATGTTTTCTTATTTATATTTGCTGAGGTTGGGACTGGAGGATAGATAGGGACAGTGACCAGAAGGTACCTTCTTCCTCAAGCTGGGAAATGCCAGCATCTCATTTTGAAATGTTCAAATTTTATGTTTCCTCTTTGGTTATAATAAACTATTTCAAGGGACTCCAAAACTAGAAGATAGCTTTTGAGAGAGGGAAAGACTCTGTCTTCAGGTGTTTTCCTTTAAATAGAGCTCTGACTGTATGTAGGGCTGCAAATCCCAGTGAAATGCAAATTCAGTACCTCAAGTCCAGTGCCTCACTGCTACCTTCCTGTTCTGGTTATCATAGGTGAGGAAGAGTACTGGAAAGCCTCTGTCAATCTTTACATGTTCATACTACCCACTTACAGTGTGTGTGTGCCTTGTGCCGGTGAGAAGTTTGGGAAGCAGATGGAACGCAGCCCTGATGACACTCTGTGGTGCAGCCAGATCAGTCGGTAGAATTGCTGAGTGTCGGATGAGACTGGCATGCAGATGAGAGTGAGCTGAGTTAAAGCTGAGAAAGCTGAGCTCAGACAAGACGTTAGCTGGCAGTGTGAATTGGGGAAGATCTGTTAGGCATAATATCAGATGCTGTGGCCAAGTACTGAGTGCCCTCTGTCAAAAGTGTTCTGAATCTGGGCCTGTGGTGACTCCTACCTGCTACCAGCCTGCAGCAGCAGCGGCCACCGCTGTTTCTGTTTCTCTTTGGCCAATTGGCCTGTGTCACTGTACTTTGGCAGAGCTCTGCACAAGGTCATGCAGTTCTTTTTTTAATGTTTCTTTTTCCATGAGTTTACTAGGTTCAATCTACAGTGTAATGACTCTTTTTCAAATGGGCAGGGTCTGCAACCTGAGTATTCATACTGTAGGAGATAAAAGATTATGAATCACTCAATTATCTAAATACCTGTGAAGAAGCTATAGGCAAGAACAAATGCTGTTTGTTTTTGAGTCACTTCAGGAGCTCACTGTTCAAGTTCTCATTAGTTTTTCTCCTGAGTATACACTGTATTGGATTTGTTCATTCTCCTTAGACTCGCAGCAAGAGCTATGTATAACCTAGCAATATATGTGCTATGTTTCCTGATGGCTTTGTCACAAAGAAACAATTCACAAGAGTTCATGACAGTCAGAATGTGTTGGATACTGCCTTTCTTTAGGGAAAAAATTACAGCATGCCAGTATGTTCCATTTAAAGAATGTGTTTAAAAATAGTAAGTGGTTCTAGAGAATTTCCAGGCTCACAAATAGCAGACATGCTACGGTTTATCTCAGCTTCTAGAGGAACACCATCTGAGTGCTGAACTGAACTTAGGTCAAGATAACAGGGTGTTAGGATTCTGAATAACTAATGATGAGCCATGAGAAATACCAGGAAAGGTTCTGATTGTTTTAAGTACCTTGCTGAATGTGTTGGTGGGATTTGTTTTGTTTGTTTTTAAAGACCATCATTGCAGTTACAGTAGGTCCAAAAGCAATATTCAGTTATTCCCAAATTTACTCTAAGCCATAAGGTATCTCATAGTGATACAAGAATTGTGTTACTAAGATACATCCATTAAGATCACTAAGTTTTATACAAGGTGTGTATCACTAAGATATATACAAGAATGAGTGTTTTGTTTTCCAGACATAGTCAGTAATTCAGACCTTCATTACAGTTCTTTTAGTAAGAAACTGGGAAGAGGTATAGAGTTTAAGAAGAGTTCTTCCATTTTTATTGACTGATTTTAAACTGATAGGTAATATATTGATTTCAAAATCTCACTAATTTATCCCATTTTTATGGATTATGCACATAAAAAATTCTCGGTCCCCACAACAAATATACAATAAATTTTTTAGTGTGTGATATGTCAGAACTTTATTACTGTAGTGTTATAATGGCACTGCGTCTTTTGTTTTGAATTGCAACCATTGAAGTCATGGTGGTGTCAGATTTGATATATTGTTACCTGCCTGGTGGTGGTAAGCATGAGATAGAAGAGTGGAAGAAAGTGTGTTAGAAACACATCGGTTGAATAGTTGAGCCTCTTGTGCCTTGTACTTGCACTGTCCTTTGCTGTCTGATCAAGCATTTCTCTTGTAACAGCTTTTTCTCTGACAGCAGCTAAGACCTCTGGTGCATTACCTCTGGTAATGTGAGAACAGGTGTGCATTTGTGCATGTATGTGTGTGTGTGTATATATATATATATATAAAATCATGAGGTAACATTGTCTAAAGCACTGGGCTACATGATTGGGCTAGCAAATGTTACATACCTTGGCTTCTGTAAACGCAAGGTGGGTAGCACTGTCAGCTGCAGTGCAGCAGCCATTCCACTGCTTTATAATTCTCTTGATAGATCTGTATTTCTCTTCAATTAGAAAAGTATAGATTGAACTTAATGGGAGGAGTTAGTTGATGGTTGTGTCAGCATGATCCCCTGGAATTGTCGTGTTTTCTGCCCAGACAGGCAGTAGAGATGGAAAGTGGAGCCTGTATGAAACCAATGGAAGAACAGCTACAATTAAGAGGTAACAGAGAGGGAAGTATGTGGCCTTTGTGCAGCTCTGGGACATGCCAAGTCATTGGAGTCTTTTGTGAAGCTTTTTCACAGAATGAATTAGGTTGGAAAAGACCTCTGAGATCATCAAGGCCAACGTTTGACTGAACACCCCCATGTCAACTGGATCATGGCACTGAGTGCCACGTCCAGTCTTTCCTTGAACATCTCCAAGGATGGTGACTCCACCGCCTCCCTGGGCAGCCCATTTGAAGGCCCATTTTGTCAGAAAGCTACTCAGTCCTAGTAGGCATTTCACAATGGAAAAGCAGTCACAACAGTAAACACACTCTCTCCTTCGCTGGGTATATGGAGGTTTAAATTACTTCTTCTGTCTGTATGTGTGAAGGCTTAGTCAATGCAACTTGAGGTCGTATGGATTATTCTACTATTATCCAGTTTTCTGGAAGTTGTTTTGTTTGTTTGTTTGGGGTGGCTTTTTAAATTATTTTCTCTGTCTTTAGTGTGAAAACTTTGTATTGCCTAAAAACCTTGCTGGTGGAAGTGCATAATTGTATATATTAATAATTGCATCTGTTACTAGACTAGAGTCTTGATTAAGGCAATTTCATCTGCCAGAGGGCCTTGTCCTTCTTTATTATACTCAGACATGTTGAATTTGCATTCAGCTGACTACAATCAAAGATTTCTAGTGAAAATGAAAGTCCCAAACCAGAATCTTCTCTTTTATTAATGAAACATGAAACTAGCTGTTTCTGTTCCCTCCATGTTGACTAAAGATATATAAGCAAGAACACTGTAACTTGAAAGCAACATTTTACTCTGACATTTGTTATACACTGGGTCTCTGAAGCCTAAGAATGTCCAAGGAGCAGTGTTGCTTTTGAAAAAGGCAGAATTGTCTACTCAAGTAAGATATGTGATATTTCTGGAATGAGAAATCTTGACAGAGAAGTTTATACTTACTAGTTAAAGTGTTTGTTCAGTTAAACTGTTTGATATTCTGCACAGCGTATGGTAGGATCATGTGTATCTGCCACATAAATGTGGCATTGATTTACTTCTTAAATTTCTTAAGCTTAGTTGTCTTTAGTATCTTAATGTGGTAGAGGAATCACCATCTTTACTCTCTTCTTTTTTAACATGTCTTGTGGTTAAAACTTGCCTTCAGTCATGACTTTTATTTCTTGGTGCTATTGTACCACAGGCACTGTTCTCTTGAGCAGGAAGAGCGCTTCTGTGACCTGAGTAGTCTAAAGCTGAAAAGGGAAGCAAGTTCAGAGCTTGACCAGAATTGTGTTCTTTGGATCACTTCAATATTTTTTCTTTCAAAACTACCTGTTTTTCCATTTCAAACAAAAAGACTAGATGATGACATACCTCCCTTGCACCTCTCTTTGAAATAGGACTAGATTAATTGGTGTGTCTCCTTTCAGCTATGTGACAGGCAAGTCCTGTCAGCATCTTCTGTCTCACTGCATTCCTGCTGGGAGAGGCAAGGCTCCTTGCCAGGCTAATTCAGGATTGTCTTCCTTAAGAATACTTCCAGTAACTCTCTACCCTCATTAGAAAAGAGCTTCTCTTTAACTGCAGTATTCAGGAGCTCTGCTGAAATCAAGAGTGATGCCAATGTGCAGATGAATGTGAAGTTCTTAGCGTGGAGTTCTTAGTCTTTGCTCAGCTTTAGCCACAGTCTTGACACTCAGAAAATCAGTATAGCTAAGCAGAAATGAACATTTGAAAATGAGAGAAGATTGATTTGTACAGAGCCTACCTCTGGAGGCTTAGTGGATTGTGTCCAATATCCTTCAAAGAAGGGTCTTTGTATTAAAAATCTCTGTAATACAATCTAATCAGAATACATTATGTTTTTACTTTCTTTGCTGTAAAGAGTGAGCAGTAGGAAATTTGGCATTCATGGCTTCTATAGCTTTGAAAAACTCTAAGATTCTTCATAACATACTTTTTGTACGTGTGTTAGAAAACTTGAACAGAAATATACTTACACAGCATATGTGCTGTAATTTGGCAAATTAGGATTTGTAGTTTGTCATCATTATGAGAGGGATGTTCATATTAAAAAAATTAGAATAAGAAGTTTACCCCTTGGTCACTGAGCATGTGACTCACTAGGATCTTTCTCCCACCGGACTACAATAACGCAACTATTTCCAAGATCTTTGTAGGAGTTGCCATCAGAATTGCTGTATCTCCCTGACAGAACTCGCTTAAGTTCACTACGGAATATTAAGGAGAAGACAGGCTCAGTGCAATGTCCCATTGTACTTGAAAAAACTGTGTCAGGCAAAGCTGTAAAGCTGTGAGGTCATTTGAGGATTATGAAATTTCTGCTTGAATAAGAGAGAGCCCCGGATTAGTCCCTTTAAAATATAATGGGAGAAATAAGTATCCCCTTGGCGACATTTGCATTCAGTAATCAAATGGAGCTTGAATTAAAGCCCCTCAGCATACAACTACTGTGAATGCAGTAAATGCTGTAGCAAACAGGTCGTGCCTGCGACAGTGCTTATGCTCCTGCTTGCATGGTACCTACTGAGGTATGTCCTAAATTCTCTAAGAAGGCAGCAAAAACTTTGGGAGAAAGAAGCAGTCAACCTCTTGGCTGGATGTTCTTGTCCTTATTCAAAGCTTGCCTTGCTGCAAGGACTGTTCTACCCAGCTCCCCTCCCCCTGCTCTGCTGGGTGTCTGTGACAGTATAGTGAGAAGATCCAGAGAACAGGGTAACATCAATCTATCATTAGTAAAATTTATGGTGTTTGAGAACTAAATTAATTAATGCCTAGCATGAGAGAACTTACTGAATATGCCAGGAAAATGAGAAGACTATGAAAAAGATGTATGTAGCTATACAGTGGCCTCTACTCATTAGCTGCAGTGTTAAGAGTGGGGAAGAAGTCAATTCCGAGGTTCTACTTGGGTAGAAGATAACTGGATTATATATGAAGGCATAACAGAGTAAAAATAGTGTAATGGTGATAAAAAGGAATATATTTTGTTGAGGTTTCTGTCTTTGGTATTTGCTTAATTTGCAGTTACTTCTTTTAAATTTCTAAATCCTTGTTTAGTTGCAACTTTTGGCAGGGAGAAATGATCACTTTCTTTCTGAAATTCTTTTGTGATTCTTGTCCTTTAAAATCAGCAAAAAATCCCAAAACAAAATAAAAAACTGTGCAGATGAATGAACTTAAAATCATTAGAAAATTTAGTGGTCCAATCAATTTAGAATCATAGCTGAGGAACTTACTTTTCATTCTCCTTCTCTCTAACTCCCACTGCAGACAGGGAATAAAAGAACTAGAAGAGCAGACTTCCAAACTTTTTACTCTGCCTTTATGGTTCCTGAATTTTGGACACCATTGTAATGCACGATGTTGTCAGTGGATAGTAAAGTATGAGGAAAAAGAGGAAAAAATACATGATGAAGATTAATAGGCGAGACAGAGATGAGGAGCAGAGTAGGCTGAGAAGAGTAGGAAAATGTTGAGATTGGAGAAAAGGAAAATTCTTTGGATGAGATGCAGGTGAAAAAAGGAAGCAATAGGAAGATAAAGAAAGTGAACAGAGACTGGAAAACAAAAGTTAGAGGAAGCTATTCCAGGACAGTAAGTGAGGAAGGCTTTAGAAGATAAGATTAAAGCTTAGTAAAAAGACGATAAGATGGAAGGACTTTCTCTCCTGTGAAGAAATGGATGAAAAGGATAAAGAAACTCCACACTAAGACAGAGTGAATGATCAGCGATTCCACAGTCAATGTTGTGTAGGAGCCATGTGAATGGGAAAGAGAAACTAAATTAGAGAGAAATCAACACTTCAAAAACAAGAGTTCTTCTGCCTTATGAAGAAAAGACTGGGAGGAGTTTAGCTTAATGAAAAACCCGCACTGCAGATCCATTCTTTCATGTCAGCCTACACCACCAGGACCCTGCGGGCACTCGCAGACATTGCTGTCCCTGCACAGCCCCGCAGGGCTCCCCTTCCAGCCTGTCCATGTTCTGGGATCCTGTGTCAGACCCCTGGCCCTCAGCCCCAGCAGCACTGCAGCAGGCTCAGTCTCCAGCTGTCCACAGCCCTGCTCTGCCCAGCTGCTAGCCATGCTCACTGGTGGCCCACATCCCAGCCCAGCTTTGGACTGACTCTGTGGAGGTGCCCAATGTCTGGGACTGCGAGGTGGGATGAGTCTTGGCTACCAGGACTAGAGGCACACCCTCCATGGGGATCTCCCACTGCTCCTGGGCCCTGGTGCCCACAGAGCTTTGTATCGACATCACGTGGTTGGCCTTTGATAGCCTATTAATTTTTTCTCCTGCTTTAAAACACTGTGAGGTCAAGCAATGCTGTTGTTGACATTCATGAATTATTGGCAAAATGCTGATTGAGGTGCATGGAACATGCAAGTTAAAGGAGCAGTTTGTAGCACCATATATTTATTAGGCTAGCTAAATGTTTGGGTGTAAAGTTGCTTTCCTGGGCCTGCCCTTGTCTCCTGAAGTCCTAAAGGCTGTCCTTATGCTTCCAAAACTGGAGGGGAGTTTTCCTAAAGGAGAATACGTTCTACTAGACAGCTGATGGCTTTTTTTTCTGGAGGAAAGTTCCTGGAAGCAAAGCAGTATTGCTGGTGAGCTATAGGGAGAAAGCAGAAGGTTTGCTGGTTGTGCAGAATTACTTTATTTGTAGACTAGAAGTCTGTATTTTCTCTCCAAATGGTTTTGTTTCAAACTTTTAGTCTTGAATTTACTTCTTGCTAGTTGATCAGGCAATTTCTTAACTGTGCTTCCAGTAATGCTCTATATATCAGTGTACTCAAGATGATAGCTCCAATTATTTTCTTTTAACTCCAGAGTGTAAATGCTGTTGCACAGTTGAAAGTTTCATAGTTGGAGAAAATAGAAGTACTTATGGAAGTGGGGAAATATACTGTGCTGCATATACAGAGAAAATTGCATCTCTTCTTTTTTTTAGTAAAGTGATAAAAATAACAAGAATAAATCTTGATCTACATTCACACACTTGCACATGCGGTGTAGATACAGAAGATTTCAAATTGGATGTTTTATTTTTTGCGAAGCCAGCACAAGACATGAAAATCTCCTATTGTGTGGGACTCAGAATGAACCAGTAATGGAATGTAGTTATGAGGAAGGGGAATGCAAATATACAGTATGTCACAAAAGGTATTTCAGGAAGGGAAATGCAAATATACAGTATGTCGCAAAAGGTATTTCCTGTAGAAAATATTAATATCATTGTATTAAGTCACTGATGGGAACTGTTCTGTAGTTGTAACTGTAGTTCTTGCCTCTTTTGTTCAAGAACTGCAAAATCTGACTATGGGCTGATTATAACAAAGGGGTGATTGACTTGTTTAGACTGGGACAATGCAACTTAGACTGTGGCCTTTAAAAATGTTGAGGATATAAACATCAGGGAGGAATAAGAATTAGTTAATCTTAAAGACAATGCTGGCACTAAAACCAAAGGGTGTAAACTGACCCTGAATAAGCTTAGACTGAAATTAGAAGATGGTTTTTAACTCTCAAGAGGAGTAGGACTTCATGCTGCTCCTGGATACAAATATGAAGGACAAAAGAGAACTATGGTAAAAGCAGACCTTAGCAGGTTGTTTGATATTCTCAGATGATGTCTGTGATGATAGAAGCAAGGATGGAAACAAAGGCTCAGGAGTTTCCCTGAAGTTTTGATTTTGTTCCTGTGCACATATTCAGATTGTGATTTTACTGGAGAGAATCAAGAGAGTTATCTGGAGTACTTTGCTTATCATCCTGTAGACAGTTTTTTATAAGATCCCTATTTTTTTTGTTCCAAAATACTGAGGAAATAATGAGCGGATCGTTCTTAAAGACTATGATCCATATTTTTCAATTGGTGACAAATGCCTCACTGGTGTGCCAACATTTAAGGTGAACTTTAGCAAGCTGAAATACTTAAGCTAGTGCAGGCTCTTGCAGACTTGTGAGTCGTGACTCTGCTCTGGCATTGCCACCAACAGTGGCAAAGAGATATGGAAAGATGCAAGAAATGCAAACCATTCCATGATTCATGTCCTGATTGCACTCCCTCTTTTAGTAGGGGAGTAGTTGATTTGCTTATTATGCAAACCTTCTAATGAGAAACTCTTTGCTGTAAGCTCTGTAGAGGAAGCAGGATGTTCTTTCTGTAATCTTGTGTTCTTTAGGAAATCTCTATTTAATCTGTATTTTGCACTTCTTAAATTGTGTCTCTGTGCTATGGACACAGTGATCATGCATTTAGAGTTGTATGAGATGGTCATGCTGTGGGCAGTAAAAACTTCACATGGACATGTGCAGGCCCCAAATGACACAAGTTTCCTCAGGGCAGTCTGGGAAGCAGCCCATCCTCAGCTGCCTCAGCATGGACTCACAAACCTCTATAAAAATGACCATATGTGTCTGACAGTTGTAATATATTGATTACTTTCACAAATTATTGTATCAGGGGAAAAAAACCAAACCAGACTGGCTGATCTATGCAGTCCAAAACAATTCCACAGCTTTAAGTCATATGGTGACATCTTTCCTTTTTTTTTTCTTTTTTTTTTTCTGTTCTTGAATGACTTGCCTGATTTGCCATAGCATCTCTAGGGAAAAAAACCCCAACTTTTGTGTAAGACAGTGACAACCCCTGAGCAAACAAGAACCATTTAAGTCTTTCCTTTTCTTTGAGCTCCCCAGTTGTGTTTTTTTCCCTCTTAACCCACTGTGGAGAGTCTGAAAAAACAAAATATAATGCAGAATTTGTAGCAGCTCTGTTTCTTATCAGGGAATAGGGCTGGAAAAACAGCACAGTGTGTCATGGCTCCTTATGGATGCTGTGAAGTCCTTGAAGAAATCCCATAGATTATAAGGATGTACATGTACATATATTTATGTATACAGAAAATGTCAGAAAGGGACCTACTGAAAAAGAATGTTGATTTTCAGTCCTTTACCTTTAGGTGTAAGGTCCTGTGTACCTTTAATAGAATTTGATAAATTAATTTTTGGAGATTCCTGTGTATTACCTGTTTTGCTTCTCACTCATGAAGAGCGATCTTCCTTTAAGTAGTAATAATAATAATAATAACAATAATGAAGTGACAGTTGTTGGCAAAGGATTTGTTACATTTATTAAAGTACTATGCTAGTCTTTCAGACATAGATATATAAATTAGGTTGTCCTGATAATTTATTACTGACAAAATGCCGACAGCTTTCAACTGATTTTAAAGGCACAAAAGTGAAGAGGTAAAGAGAGAAACAGAGTGATGGTCTCTACAAACTTCTTGTTACTATATGAGGTTAAATAAAGAGTAAACATTATGTTGTGTATTCTTTTACAGATCAGCTGAGTAATGTGATGTGGACTACACAGATTGTATTGTCAAGGTTATGCGTGTGAGCTATTTATAAGGATGTAGTTATCTAAGATTATTGCCTTATTTAAACAGATATACTGTCAAGTTTGAAGACAGGAGTATTTTTTCATGGTTTTTTGTGTCACTTTCAAATCACTTTTATTAACGGCTGGTTACTTAAGCTTATATAAGAATGTGAATGACTTACATAAGCTGGTGATTTTCCAGTTTTACAATGTAGAGGTTCTTACTCTTCGTCCCAGAACTATTCCTCTGCTGTATTGCTCTTCAGGAGTTACATTAGAGTGGGCCTTTAGGACACACTCTAGGAAACAGCAAAACAAGAAGTGACTCTCAGAATGCTGGATGCAACTGATAGCAGAAGCAGCTCTTCTCAGCCAGTTAACAAGGACACCATTTAGTAGTCCTTAAAAGGTGATGGAATTTTGTTTGCTGCTGCCTTAGGATGTGTAACTATTAGCTGTGACTAGAGGTTTATCTAGCCATATGAGTGCAAACCCCAAAGAAAGCAGTATAAATATCTATTGAACAGGGTACAGTTATGTAATTGGCGCTTAGGGGTCATGACAGAGGACAGTGGTGATAAGCTAAGGAATTCACTCAGGGGAAGTTTAAGTGTTACCCAAATGTTGTTTATTCGTCTTTGATGGAGGGTAAAATACAACAGATGCTTAGTAATAGTTGATGGAACTCTCTTTTTCTTCTTAATGTTTCATTAAAAAATTACACTGCTGATAAGAGCTCAGAAAGTTTATTCTGGGGCATTATTGTCTGTGTTCATTCAGGGGGAAGAGTGCCATCTGCAGAATCCTTAATCTTCCCTGCTATAACAGCTCTGTCATGCCAGCAGTGCTCAGATGTTGGTGGACAGGATTTACTCTTAGCTTGTGAGATCTGATGTGCTCAGCCTTTTCTAAAGAAATCGCCTAAAACCTGCTACAGAGCAGACTGCTTTTCCGCTGTACTAAGAAAACTTCGTCTATAAGCTCCTTTCCCCAATATTGTCTAAAAAAAGATTAAGATGCACATCCTTGTTGCTTTTATAATCTTCTCTAGATTAACTGTGAGGAAGCAGGGTAAAAGAGATGAGTATTAGGTCAAAGTGTTTTAGAGGGGATGAAAAAAGCAGCTGCTGCAAAGCAAAAGCACACACTCCCAGCCAAAATCCCACCACCCAACCACCCAAAAACCTGCACAGAAAAACCTCAGGGAAAAAGAGAGAAATATGAGGCTTTCATTTATTTTTGTGGGTGTTTCCCACCCTCCCTCCACTTCTCTCCTCCTCTCCTCCTCCCCCTACCTCCATTTTCCCCGCTCCCCCCCTTCTGGATATTAAACCCAGTTACTCTACACCGGGGCTCTCACCACTGTTTCTTAGGTGAGGAGGGAGGTGTTCTTTTTACTTCCATGAATATAATCGATATCGAAAGTCTCTTTTTGAAGGCGCAATCATCTAGGGCAGGTTCTAACACATTTCTGTAGCCTTGTATTTAATGTCTAAGCTTCTACTGATGAGTTCTCCTTCCAGAATGCAATGAAAAAATTGAATGAAAGAATGAAAGAGACATTAAATGAAATACACATAGACAATTTTGACTTACCAAAGCAAAACAGAAAAACTGTTTTTCACTAGAAAAACAGAATCAAGACACAGCGAAGGAGAAGAATCAGGGAAGCCAGAAAACAAGACTTGCTCTGACTGCAGTGGCCAGTGATGTAACAGAAGATAACTCTTCACCTAGCATAGGGTTATGTTGGCAAGATGCAGAGACCTGGTGCATCTTGCCAGCGCTCACATGATACTCACAAGCACACTGCAGAGTGTCAGATAGCTATGACTATCAGTGGCAAATGCCTGGAACCTGAGGATTAGAGCACTATTTCTGTATTTATATAAATACTTCCACAGTGTCTTTGAACCATGCAAAAAACAAAGAGTGTCTGAATATTGTCTTTGCATCTTGGCAAAACCCCATGTAGGAAGTGGGGTTTTCCTTCATGAAGAAAAGAGATATTGCTGAAAGTTTGTAGCTTGCATTGTGACTTGAAATTTAAGTTCTTTCTGGATTCAGAGGAACTGAAGACAGAATCTGTGTCCCTTGCTGTAAAGCCAGGCAGCTGGCAGAACAAGCCCATGTGACATCACGCTTGGTTGGTGGTCTGTCAAATCTGGCAGCCCCATAGGACAGAAAAAGGCAGAGAATGCCAGAAAGCAGGATGGCTGCCAGCCCAGCATCTTCACCTGCAAAGTGGTGAGCAAGGGGCTTGGAAAGTCCAGGAATTCATTAGGTCTGGTGAAGGAGTGCGGTAGTTCAGTAGGTGTGCAGTTGGGAACCAACATCCCTGGGTGCCTCTAGGCAGAGAGGGCAGGAGGTGTCTTCAGCTGTCCCAAAGAAAATGGCAAGTTTTTCAAATAATATCAAAGGCTTTGTGTGTGGTGGTTGTTTATTACTGTTGTTAAGGCAAGAAGGAAGAAAATTTTTATGGTGAGAATGAAACACTGGAACAGCTTGCCCAGAGAGGTGGTGGGTGTGACTAAGATGGTAGGTGCTTCCTTCCAACCCAAACCATTCCATGATATTGTTGTTGGTGGTGTTGTTGTTGCTATTATTATTATTATAATACCCCCTTTTTCCCCAAAGAAAAGATAAAATTGGATTTTAGTGGAAAAATCCTGACCTGAAAGTTGCATGTTTTGATAGTTTGAAAAGAGTTGTGTGTATTTATCCTCAAGCTTTGGAGGGGGTGGATATGCAGTGCAACTGTTTTTCTTTTGTGCATCCCTTTGATCTATTCATCTTTCCAGCCCACCTCACCTCCATCTGTAGGTTTGTTCCATCTGATATGCAGATTTGAGCCTTCTGGGATTGAGTTGCTTCTCTGTTGTGCCTAGTGCAGTGAGATTTATGAGCCAGAATCCGTAGTTACTGAACTGTATCATCTTTGACAGTGTTTCAGGTAACCTCTGAAAAGTAAATATGTAGGAGGCTTTTGAAATTCTCAGGAAACATGAGAACTTGATCACAGGATGCAATAAAATGCCTTTATTTTTGCATCCTAGGAAAAGCTTGTCCATATTGCGATTTTAGTGGTCACTGAAAAAACCCCCAAAGGTGTTTTTCTGAGCTGACTTTAGCTGCTCTATCAACACTAGTTTCATTAGTTCCAGTGCTGTATCGATGAGACTGTGGGGAATGCAGAGGAGTGATGATGAGGCAGGATTTTTTAAAAATATTATTAGAACTAGATGTAAATTCTGGAGCAAAATAGCTTAGGAAATTGTAGCTTAAGTAAAATCGGTATGTATAAAGAGATTATTATTAAAGCAAAGCATGGAAGATCTGGCTGGTATGCTCAAGTACTCATTTCATTTGTATCAATTTGTGTCTTTTAAATTCACAATTCAAATAACAAATACCTTATGAGTATTGTGATTCTCCAATAAGCAGTTGGCAAATCTTGAGCCTGGAGATTTTTACTGCCTGAGCTCATGTGGATGAGATGTCTGTGTCCTTCAGATACTTTGTGTGCTGCACGTTGCCTGTGAAGTGACTTTCTTTATGCTGCTTTTTTTTTTTTTTTTTTTTTAAGTTGGATGTACAACACAGTGAATACATGTGTGTGAGAATTAGGCATGTATAACTAAGAATATTAATTGGCAAGACTGGCTAATGAGTTTCAATAGTGCAAGAGACATTTCCAAATGGTCAAATTAACCTCCAACAAGTTTTGAAATAAGGATTGATGGATTCCTGAAGAGAACTCAATTGGTAGTTTATTTTTTAACACAGCTTTTCTTACAGTAATGCAGCTTAATTTAGCCAGCAAGTTTTTTTAAGTTATTTCTTTTAAAGTGTAGTTTAAATTTATGTGAAAGTATAATTGGAAATGGGTTATTTTTGCCTAGTCATCAATTAAATAAATATTGCTTTAGTAAGTATGGAGAAGATTTTCCTGGTCTCACTATAAAATGTGGCTACACTGTAGTAAGCAACATACATAAACATTAACTACAGCTGTAGATAACAAAATACTATATAATGTAAAAGAATTGTAGGCAGTCTGCAAATATTTTATATGGCACCTAAGTTCAGTGGGGTGGAGAGGAGATACAAAATCTTACACTAGCCCTATTAAAGTTAATGGATGGGGAGAAAATGAGATTTTGTGTGTACAATCCCTGCTTTGTTTCCCTATGTTCTTTCGTCGTACTAGTTCACATTACCTTATGTTCTTAGCCAGTTATAGCTACATCACGGTGCAGCTGTGTAACATGCATGTGTATTTGTCATTTCTTCAGGTGTATTTCAAAAAATGTTTCCTAAAATACTCAAACTGTGCTGGCTAATAATTTTCAGAGTTGTGGGTTTGTTTTTTTTAATTATATTCTTTCATTCTTTTACGTATGTACAGGAGCTAAGCTCTTCTGGAGATCTCTTAAAATGACAAGTTCTGAGTTGTTTTAAGGACTCTGTCCTATTTCAGTTTGAAAGGTGAGACATCCAAAAAAAAGGTGGCCTTTGCCTAAATTAACAAGGTTAAATTATAAATGGAGTGAAAAGTAAAAATCATTTTTTGTGTGTCTTCCTTCACAACCCATGTAATAACCCAGAAATAATCCTCAGTGCTCTGAAAATCCTCAAAGGCAATTTCCCTCAGCATTATTTTGGCTCTTAGTTTTAACTGGAAAAATAGACATAGGATCTTTAGTCGGTAATTTTAGTGCTACCTTTCAAAATATTGCATTTGTTTTTGTTGGTCAGCACTTGGCAAAAACTTTCCAGCTCTCATCACATAAAAAATAAACAAATAATTGAAGCAGTCAGGAAATATAAATTCCAAGAGTTGGACATCTCATTTCATATTTTCTGGGTTCTAAAACTTTGTATGATTGTGCCGACTGGGAAGGAATTCTGTTTGTCACCTTTACCTGGGTTTCAGATAATAACACGTGGACTTGAGTAAACTTTCTTTTCCAAAGCTTTTATTTCTCTTCATTGAGGTTTGTTGTGGCTATCAGCACCAACACTCTCAAATGCTTTGCTCAGCGTGCAGCAGATGGGAACTTGACTCTACAACTGCCTTCTTGATATTAAAGCATCTCCTCAGTTGCAGCGTGCACTCTAGAGCAGCTGCAAGTTGAGCCTGGGATATTGATCGGGCAGACTCTGGAGCTCCTCAACTCTTCTGTCATTTTATGTGGATCTCATCCAATTCAAATGCCACATATTTACTGTGATGACAGCTTTTACAGTATGGTTTTCCTGACTCTAGCTCTATGACCACTATACACATATATATATATAAAGTATAATTATGACCATATGTAATTGACTACACTTCTTTTAGTATTTTGACTCATTACTGTGTAGTCCAGTAAAGTTTATAGCATTCAAGGGCAGTCTTTCTCTTATTTTAGAGATGCTTCTTAAAGTGATGTTACAAAATTTTATAATTTAGTTAGTAAAGACTTTAACTGTCATAAACCTATGAAACCATGAAAATCCATATAGGGTTCACACTGAAACACTAGGGAGCTTTTTTCTTTTGACAGTTGTTTTTTGCTCATCTATCAGGAGCAGATATTAAGCCTCAGTGGAACAGGCCATTTTTAGCCTTACCTCTTAATTTGTGGTAGGGATTTTTTAGTGTTACTTGCCTAGAATGATACTCTAAAATTGGAATGTAATTTTAATATGCTTGGTCATAAATTTTCACCTTGTAGCCTTATTTCATAAGAAAAATGGTATTTTTAAGCCAAAAAAATTGAAATTTAAATTCATTCTTTTTATGTACAAGCAACTAAGTCAAAACTTTAATACAGCTTCATGTGCCATTTTTCTCTTCCAATACTTTATTACATTCCATATTTTAAGAATAAATACCTTAAAAAAGAAACCATCTTTTTCCTTGGAAGTTGAATAGTCATTAAGTGTATGCTCCTTAATTTTCCTGTGTTATATGTGTCCCTTTCTGGGATGTACAATTATACTGATAGTAAGGTGTTTATTGCAGTATAATTTATTCCTAAAATACCAGAAATTCATGGCATTTTAAAATTTTAGACAATTTTCTTTCTGTAGATAATTACATTAAGGCAATTATATTACCTTGATGATGTGAGTAGAATTGTATTATTTCCCAAGAAAGCTGCAACCCTTACGGCAGCTGTGTGAGTTAAGTATAGTTATGTGTGGTAATGGGGACAAAAGGAGTGAGTTTATCCTACAAAACAGTCATTTTAGTCTCTAATCCTTCAACTTTGTGCTGCATAACCCTCTGGTTACTTCATTCCTCCATCCTTGCCTAGTACCATTTTGATCCCACAGAAATTTTAAGCGTGCTTGACTTCATGCACAAGGGACTTGGGCGTTGCTGTTCAAGCTTCATACATGTAAGTGTCTTTGTAGACATTTGCAGGAACCTTTTATTGGCATTTGCTGCAGGACTCCTTTCTTTTCTTTAAGCATTCCTGATTAAAGCTCTGCACTTCCATTTACCACAAGCTGTAAGTCTTCAGAAGTAAATTATTAAAAATAATATTGGGCCATGCAAATTGTGCAGACCTAATAGAAGTAACCATGCAATTGTCAGTTGTGTTCTTGTTATAATGTCCTGCATTGTAGTATATAATCTCTTTATTGTTTTGTACATGATTCGAGAATGGTACCTAAATTAGATGACCAGCCCCTCTAAGAGGGAATCTTGATGTCTTTGGCTGTCAGAAAGAAATAATGTCACCGAACACTGTACATATTACTGCTTTACTGAAGGTCTTTATTTGGGTGGAAAAAGTGTTCCTAAATTAAAGATGTGTTTGTAACATATGTTTAGGATGTCCTGAATATTAGCATTATTTGATGGTGACTTCTTCCAGTATATGAATTTGATTCCATGACAAAATTATATTGATGTTACATAAGTCTCTCATTCCTCCCCCTCATAGTCTGCAGACTTCAAATTTTTGTTCTAAAAATTTGTTGTCTAAAAATTCATGGCAAATCTTTCAGCTGACTTCTAAGCAAAGGGATTTCTGGGAAGTAGTTTGACAGGATCAGATATCTGTAGCGTTTAGTATTGTCTGTTAAAAATTTTTAACTGTTCAGAGGAAAAAATAATGCCACACAACAGTAATCTGAATGCAAATACACTGAAAAACTAGGTACCTTGAATTCTTTTCAGATACACAACGTTACTGATCACATTATTGCTTTT
Organism: Pachycephala philippinensis; assembly: GCA_013397055.1. Classification (NCBI taxonomy): domain Eukaryota; kingdom Metazoa; phylum Chordata; class Aves; order Passeriformes; genus Pachycephala; species Pachycephala philippinensis. The sequence continues at coordinate 322,083 of VWZT01004460.1, read as the reverse complement.
AATGGCTGCTTGTGTCCAGTTTAGTTCCTAGAAATTGCTTTTCTTGTCCAACTCTGCAGATAAACAGCAGAACTAGTGAGGTTAATGCTTAAATGCTTTTCTTAACTATATCTGCTTGCAATAAGGCTGCACCTACATAATTTTTCTGTTCACCAATATTCAGTTATAACTTTTTTCAGTAAGTATATGAATGTTTTCATCACTGGAAACTGTCTACCTTTCCTTTATTCTTAAGATGAACATCTACGGAAAGCCCATGTTTTGTCTTGTTTCCTTTTGATTTTGCCTTTTAGAGGGCATATGACCGTATCCAAAGCCTGCAGTGAGTGTTCAGCATCTGAGTGTATTTGTGTCAAGCGGCTGCAGTGATAACAGGCTGCGGATGATGCAGTCTGCATTGTTAAGTCTTCAGGGAGCTTTGCTCTGATAAACCAAGCTTCATTCCACTGCCGCATCTCAAAGAATAAAGGGAGCAGAAATGAGCAATGTTATAAGTCCCAGATTAAGTTAGAGAGATGCACAATGTATGAAGGAGCTTTTTGGTGCGTGACTAAATACACAATTTTTCATCCGTATTGTCTGTGCAAGAAAATAAATGTTACTGTTTTGGAAAGTGTCTTACCTCCCTCAGCTCCTTGCAACCTTAAGCTGGGTTCAGTAGAAAGGCTGTCTACCACAGGTAGTGTGGCTACAGTATTGCTTTATTTTTTTAATGAAACAGAAAGAAATGAAGCCTTTATCCTGCATTCCTTTTGGTCATGTGTTTTGAATGTGCTTTGAATTCCTATTGCTTTTCTTCATTTTCTACCAAGAAGTCGATATAACTTGTATAATAAAGAAGTGCAAGTCTCTTTAACTTCACATGACTAGCTACTAGAATATGGGTAACATTGGATCTGAAATTAGCTTGTCTGTTCCTTTGAGTCTTTGCAGAGTAATTGTCTAGAATTGCCACCAGCAAGGCTTTGGCCTTGTGTCAGATACGTAGTTTAAGAGTATGGGTACAAGTTGGTACATTAAGAATTAGAGATTTTGACCTTTTCTGGATGTTTCCTATTGGAATAAAATTTGATGGTGTGATGGCAGAGAGGTATTTTAGTTCTGCAGTCTTATTTATGAAAGCTGATTCTCAGTTTCTGAATGAGGACAGGTAACACAAAGTACTGATTGGAACTGCTGCAAGCTTTGACTCAGCACTTCTGTTGTTCTCCAAAGAAGTGTCTCTACTCTCCTCTTTTAGCTCTCCCAAAAGATGCAGGCAGGTTCAGAGCCCAAGTAATAAATAGCAGGAGCTGGGTGCAAGTACTTAGAATGCCTTTGACAAATGCTAACTTGTTTCAACCTGATCTCCTTGATCCTGTGGTTTGCCACAGTGCATGGAGACATCAGCCGTCCTTTTCCTGGCAGCATGAAGAAGAGCAAAGCTGCAGAGGAACCCTTGGATATTTAGCCCTTTGTTAGCAAGGTGTTTTGTTTCTATTTATCAACAGAAAGACTCAGTTTCTCAATAGAGTATTAAGAAAATACAGTTTTTAGAAGCCTGCTAGTAGTGCCTTTGTTGGAATAAGGAGAGAAGCAGTATTGGAGAAAGAAGCTGTGGCTGTGGTAAAAACTGGAGCACCCATAGACTTTCAGAGCTGTATTTCAGTTTCAAGAAATAAATCTTGAAAGAGTAGCTCTAAAACTCTGTAGGATTTCTGTGGTTTTTTTCATGGTTATCCTTGAACGTTGTCTAATTGTGGTTTTATTACGTCTGAATTTTGTACCTGTGTATTTCTTTATATGGAGACTATGAAAATTATGAATAGAATTTATGTAAATTTAAAAAGTTTTGGGTTTCATGTATATAATTGTATAATACTTAGAAATTTTTTTGGTTCATATTATTATGAATAATAATTTTTTCTTGATTACGCCCAGACTGGTATATCACTGTAGCATACTAGGAGATTTAGCAAAATTTACTTTTAGGTTGGTTTATGTTATTACAACTAAATGAAGCTTACCATACGACTATTCCTTAAGTAAAAACATTATGCAAACACGTGCTAGTATTAAACTGATAGATGTGCAGAGTTTCATTCTGCTGTATGGTCAGAAATGTAGCCCAGATAATAAACAGAGATGGGTATTTTGATAGACTTTATACTCCTTAAAAATCTCTCCATTAACTTTAATATTTATAAGTTGTAATTCTGTTGCCAACTTCAGTTTGTTATCTCCTAATGACAGTTCCAGGTGCCAAAACAATGAGCTGTATGCTTATATGATGCTCCTTCATAAGAAACAAGTGAGTTCAGCTCTTTCACTGCTTTTGTGAAATTGCCAAGATAATACAATGGAGATGGAAAGGAGCAGTGGAATCTAAACATGTTTATATAGGCATGTATTGAGAAAAAGGAGAGAACTGTTTAGTCATCCAGAATCCATGAATACACGTTGCAGTATCAACATAGGACGGTAGCAATGCATGAACTTGACATCCTGGATGGTATTTCTCATTTCTAACAGATTGTTGCATCTAGGTGTGCATTTCTTGAATAAATAAATAAGAATGTAAGCTAGTAAGTGGAAGAAGATTGTGCTGGTTACCTGTAGTTTGGATTATTTGGTGTTCTGCTTAACGTCTTTTATTGGCTTAATGTGCTAGTGGATGGAGTATGTAGTGTTACATTCAATTAGGTGAAACTTTTTGCAATATTTATCTTAACCCCCCTCCCCCCAATATTTCTTTTTGAAGAACTATTGATAAAAATTCTTATAGGGTATTTGATCAAAAGTGCAATATATGAAAAAAGCAGAGATCATTGCAAATTATGCAGTAAAGAAGTTAGGGTTTTTTTCATAATTTTTAAAGCAAGTTAGCAACATAACAAATACTTGGTTGCCACTGCAGGGGATGTATTTTTAGTTGTTAGCTGAGACTCTCTGCTTTCTCTTTTCTGGTATTTGTTACTTTCCTAGTCTGTATCCTGAGGGCATGACAATGAACAATAACAGCGTAAAAGGTAGCATAACATATTTTGGGGTGTCACAGGCTACATAGCCAGGAGGATTTATTGTAATTTTGTTGTCTAACCTTTAGGTCAGCACAGAACACAAAACATCACTGAGTAAACTCCATCCCAAGTTGTCTCTAATCTTTGAACAGAAGCAAAGTCTCTGATCTGAGTATTTTGTTCTAGTTTGATAATAGAGTATATAAGGTTATATTTGCATATCAAATATGGATAAACGTTTACAGCGAAATCGGTCTTACTAGCATTTAATATATGTGTTATTTAACTTTAAAAGCTCTGAACAATGAAGTTATATGGAAGTGTTTTGCACATTGATGAACTCTATTTTTCCGTTATTTATCTGTATTTAATCTGAAGAGCTTCTGTGATTGCTTACTGCTTTCAGGTTTTATGTTTGTGGGGGTTTTTTGTTTGTTTGGTGTTTTTTTTTAAGGCATAGTACGCTCTTTTGAGAGTCATCTGATTGCTTAGCATATGAGATTAGAAACTCTCAGGAGGGATTTTGAACTGTTGCGATACATTATTTTTCACAATAAGGAAACTGGAAGGATGGAGTAGTTTTGAGTCTTTGAGGCAGCTGTAATCTTTTCTCACCCTTCCTTGAAAGCAATGTCTCTGTTGTGGGGAAAGTGAAATTCAGAGTAGGAGAGGTGATGGCAATATGGAGTTGAGTAAGTCAAGCTTGGAAGGGTGTGAGTATCAGTGCAGAGAGAGAAGAGCTGAGATCTGAGCTTCTGTGCTGATTTTGGGGTCCTGCATGTAATACAGCAAATTTTTCCTGCTTCTTTGTGCTGACAAATGCTTTTTGCCTTCTCCTTCTAACCCAGAATTTTCTGAAGAAACACTTGGGCTTCTTATAAGCGGTATTTATCCTGCACATCACTTAACAACCCTAATGTTTTCCTGGATTAAACAATGGCTAAAGCGTAAGAAGAAGTCTGGGTACGATGCTTTTCAAATTCAAGGTGGTAGAATCCATATTAAAAACATTTCATTAATAGTGTCAATTTGTGTGAGCAGGAGTTGTTTAAAATTGACTGGTGTGGATTCAGTGTTTACTTACTGTTAACTTACCGGTTACTCCACAAGAATGTTTTATCTTGTGCAACAAAATCTAGTCTTTATTAAAAATAAATTAGCTGTCATATAGTATTTCCTTTGCTATTTTTGTGAATCATCTGTGAAAAGTACATTATGTTCAAGTATGAAGATTATCTTATTATGGCTGTCTTGATTTTTCTTTTTTTTTCCTTCCCCTTGGAATGAGGTAAATGCATAAACACTGTTGGAAGACAGATCTAATAAGATGCTCTGTATTATTTATTAATGGCCATGCATTTCAGATTTCAGTTTAATTTACATGAATCAAAAAAACAATCTTGTGTGGATCTCCAGAAGGGTTAATCCATCCCGAGAAATTTAGTAGAGTGATGGCAGATGAAAGTTAGCAAAGACACAAGTGCGAAACTGCTTATGATTCAGAGCCTGTACATTTTTGTACTCTTCTGATCGGGGAGGTTTCATCAGGAAGCATTCTTTAGATTTTCCTTGTTAGTTTTGTCAAGATTATCTACTACACAGAAACCAATAAAGAACAAACAAGAAGTGTTAGAAAAGCAATGAGAAACCATAAAAAACTATACAGGAAAACAGTTATTGTAGTAAGACTGATTTGCTGTTATTAGCACTTCAGTATGGTGTTAATGAAAGAAGTTCATTTAAGGATACAAAACAAGTAGTGTAACAACAGAACTTCAAATGCAGACAGTGTCTGATTTATAAAAAGCAATTTGGCAATGTTTTAAGGACCCTTCTTTTGATACCTGTAATACTGAAGTTAAAGTGCTTTTCATGAGCATCCATCAGCATGCTTGCTTTCTAGGAAATGGCTTGGATGCATTAAGCAAAGTAATGAAACATAACGGTGAAGGCTGGTCAGATACTGCCCTTGATATGTTCCTTAATGTATGGTAAAGATGCATGGAATGTTACTGCATTGTAAATCTAAAGATAGCAAACCTTGTACAGGTGCAATAGAATTGAAGGCATCTGCAATGTAAAGACAATTTTGTGAACTCCAAATCTCACTGTGTGGCATAGTTGCTGTCCAGGACCAGCCCAGTCAGTTGGTCACTCCCCAGCTTAAATGGGATAAGGGAGAGAGTTGGAAAAGCAAAAACAAGAAAAACTTGTGGGTCAAACTAAAGGTAGTGTAAAGTAAAGAAAAGAGGTGGGGCACCCTTTCTAGCCCCAGTGATGCAAAAGCCATCACACCACCTCCCAGAAGCAAACTGAGGCCTAGCAAGTCTCCAGGCAATGGCTACTTTGGAAAGGTTGTCCCTCAGTTTTCATGGCTCAGCGTGACATTTGCACGGGGTGAAATATGCCTTTGGTCATTTAAGTTCAGCTGTTGTGGTTGTGTCCACTCCCAGCCTCTCGGCCATCCCTCACCTGCCCGCTGTGGTGTCAGAATGAGGAGCAGAGACACTGTGACACGGTGCAGGCACCGTTCTGCGTTAGCTAAAACACTGCTCTGTTATCCCCACACCAGTTCAGACACAAATCCAGAACACAGCACTGCGTGGGTCACTGTGGAGAGAGTTAACTCTATCCCAGTGAGACTCACCATAGTCACTTCTCTGTCTTAGACACTTCCGAAGCACACTTTCTGTAGTACATAAATGCTATACTTATTATGAAAATAATAAGTATAGACTTGTTAACTAAGGTCTTAGTTCTTTATTTGTGTTCCTGAGGAGTAGCAAATTCATTTTACTTGTGCAAATTCTTAGATTAGGACATCTTCTAGGAAAAGTCTAAAAATCAGTTACACTATAAAATTGGTGGTAATCAGTACCTCTTGTTTCATCTTCTGTGGCATTGCTGTCTACAAGATGGGGTAATCAATTGCTTGGAAGCTTAGATAAAGTATTCTGAAATTGAATTGTTTCTTGGATTAAGGAAGTTTTACAATTAACTTAAGAAACTGTGAACCTCAAGCAAATGAATATTTTATTTCATATCTGCTCAAGTTCTGTTATATGTTTTCAAAACCTACAAAAGGCTGAATTATATGTGGAAGTAAAATTTTGCAGTGAAGCTGTTGCAGTCAAACTATTGCAAATCGCTGTCAAGGGTTAATTTTCCTTTGTTTCCAGTTCTCTTTCTCAAATGTTTTGACCTTGCTCAGAAAAGACATTGTGGAATAATGCCAATTTTCTTTAGCAACAAGGATATCTAAAACTGTTATCCTAGTTTTCTTGTATAGATAGTCTCCTATGTCTCTGCTGGAGAAAGGAGGCCAAAACTAAGGGATGGTGGAGATCAACCATCTACAGAAATGCTTACTTATTTTAGAGAGAAGAAAGAGCTTTGATAAAATATGTCTGTTACCATTATTCTAATAGTTGGACCAGACAATACGTTAATTCAGCTTTAATTACAGATGATTAATTTCTTCAGTCTTGAGCACATGGGATGTTAGGAAAATTGTTTGCCTGAAGCACCTTTGTTTAAATAAGCAATGACATGATGTATTTACATTAAGCATGACCTTAACTGAAGGTAATAGCGTTTTTTCCCTGTTTTGGGCACAGTTTGTGGTAGCATCGGAGAATGCAGGCTGCAAAAGAACTAAGATTTTACTTTCCAGATACTTTTCATTTTAAGGAGGAATCAAAATTCTTCTTAGCCTGCTAATTCCTTTTTAGCTATTTTTATTAAGATTTTTTCCTTTGCATGTGTGATGTTCTCTAGGTCCCAAAGAGCTTTAGAGATTTCTATTTGTAATATAAGTTGCAAATGAAAAATGGATTGTTTTAAATTTTAACTAGTGCACCCTTCTTTAGGAAGAGTTTAGATGCTAAAATGAAAATTTGTAGTCTGCCTACTAAAAGTTGTTATCCTTTCCCTGAAAATTTGCCAATCACACTGGGTGGAATTTATCTTACCTTGATGTAGGCATTTAAAACCAAATAAATTTCACCTTCTATGATATGTTTTCCTTGTTCTGATGAGAAGATTAGCTGCATGTAGACAAGTCAGATATCATGTGTAATAATTGTCTACAAGATACGTTTCATCCGCTTTGATTAAATTCAGGTAGGGGAGGTAACTTTCAGAGTTCTTTATTTTAAATCCTCAATCTTCTTTTTAGAGGAGACCATTTATAGAGGGTTTTACTGCAAGACATGTATGTGCTCTTGTCCTGCCACTTCTTTTATTAAGCCTTTTTTTTTTTCCATCTGTTCTTGTTAGGAGCCAGGACCATAATGTTCCGGGAGTTAAAAATACGGGGAAAATGAAGATAGTCCCTGTACCAAAGGGATATAAGTTTAAAAACAGGAAAAGAAACAATGGACAAATATATCAGCATGATAATGATGATCTTGTGCCAATAGTCTAAAAGCGACCTTTAAATTCTGTGTAGAAGAGAGATTTTGCTGAAGGCTGGGCTGATTGCTTAATTGTAACACAGTAGTTATTATGGGGTGATAAAAAATTATTTCAGGTCAAAAAAGTGTATCCTGTTTTGGACTGGAGAGCCTGGTGGTTGTGTGAGCAGCGGCAGTGTTGAGTCATGTCTCATATGGCCACTTCTCAGTCATCTGAGGGGGAGCCCTGTTGAATGCTTGCCTGAGCAGTGTTGTGTGGCAAGTGAAGCCAAAGGCTGTGCTGTTTGATGCTTTTTATGGTGATTGCCATTATTTGGCATGGATAGCAAAGCAAATATGTACATATGAGATGATTTTGTAAGGCTGTAATTTGCTTTCAGGGAAAATTCAGAGGTTTGTCAAAAGGCTAGCAAAAGTCTAATAGTGCAGAAAGCTTTATTAGAAGACAAGATAGTTACACCTTTTTAGCATGCTATTTCTTTTTCTTCTTGAGCTTTCATTAGGATTAATTTATTTCAAGCTGCCATTGCATGAGAAAACAAATAGAAGTATGTTTTGTGGGAGTCTCTGCATTTAGGTTTTAGAGAGAACTACCTGCCTACAGCTTCCACTGGCATGGGTTGAACCTGCATGTGCTCAGTACTTCTGGAACTGAATACTGAGTTTTTCTTGATCTAACTTAAAAGAGTAAACACGTGCCACAAATCTGACTTCTACCTCTCTGGAAACATACAAGACAGAAATATGTTATCCTTCTACTTGGGAGGGGGAATAGTTGGTGGACAGTATTTTTATGCAGCCCCAACTGCTGCCTTCCAGCCTCCTTCTGGGGGTTGCTACAAGGATTCAAGTGCCCACCTTGTGGAGCTGATTAAAGTAGTAGTGTCGCTTAATACTGGCACTTGTTTTCCCTCTGTCACTGGGTTGTTTCCACCTTGTTTCCACTGCCCCGTGGCTGTGCTGTTGGGGGGAGCAGTGTGGGTGGGGTTGAGGAGAGATGGCTGGGGAACTGGAAGAGGGAGGGCCAAGGGATGGGATGAAGAGGAGATAAAGCCCAAGGGGAGGAATGGGGCTGCTGGAGGAATTGATGCCCTGCTTGAGGCCCAATTTAATGTGAAATCATGTCTTTTCATGCCTGTTCTAACAGATGGGTCTGTTTCTGATATGATCTCTTAATCCTCAGTCATACTGCCAGTGTTTGAAGAATTATGTGAAAGATATTCTGATGTTACGATAATTTTCAGTAAATTGTATTTTGCCATTGAACTTAAGGATCAAAAATTGGAGCATGGCTATGGCCCTGCACTGATGGCGGGGGGTTGGTTACCCTCTGGTCCCAGCTGGCTGTGTGGATTTACTCCCACGGGTATAGAAGCACTCAGGTAATTCAAACGTTGCAGCATTTGCTTCCTGCCTGCAATTAACTAGATTGCAATATGATTATTTCATTATTTGTTAATATTATCTAAGTTATTTGATTGCACAGTAGCTAGTTCTCATATTAAAACCAGAAAAGTCAGCCATGAAACCTTAGAATAATTGTGTGCTTGATATTTTAGCTAGACAAAAGTAATTTTGCTAATAGTTGAAAATTACAGCTCTCTTGTGTGTAACCCAATCAAAATTAGTGTAGAATGTATTTCAGATGAACTTATCTCAGTTTGAAACATCTCTATCCCTGTTAGTTCGGAAAAGCATGACAATCAAATATTACCACAGCTCAACCTATTTGTTAATATATTTGGGGTGTACTCCAATTCCAAGTTTTTGATCTATTTTTAACTTTTTATCAATAATTAAACAAACATAAATTGAATCCTTTGAATTCAGTAAAACTCTTGGTTGCTTTATTCTTCCATCGGGTATCTCATTTCTATTTTTCTGCTGAGTGTGGGAATGTATTTACAAAATTTTGCTGTGTCATCTAGCTTTGAAGATCTAGACTGGTAATATAAAAAGAGATTTTCTGTCTGCTTTTGTCTTGAAGAGGAAAGAATTCTGATTCTCTTTCTTCCTGTGCTAGTGTGATAAGCTCAAAGAACTGAAGTATTCACTTGATAGCATAAGGTGAGTTTAAAATGCACAGCACTGCTTATTAGTATCAGAATTTTATAAAATTTCTTATTAACTGTTCAGTCATAGCCTTTTATGAAAGATATTTCGTTTTTTAAACTGCAGAGCTTATATTTCAGCAGTTTATGCTGTGGAACCACTGCCCTTCCCTTTCAGTTGCATACAAGACTTCTGGCAGTTTTAGCAATTATGTACCTGAGGAATCCATATGCAATATATCTGTTCTTCAATAAGCTTTAACTTCAGTGGAAGGAGTTATTGCACAGACATAAAGTGATTCCCAGAGGTACTGGCTGAAGTTCTCCAGTGGTCATTAGAACATCTGATTAAGGCTGTAAGAGAGTAAGCAAGGAGGAAGAGATTAATGGAGAATTACAGTGCTTGGCAAAAGATCATGGATTGATTACTGAGTATTTTTAATTTTTCTACTAAAATCTGGCCATTTCTCAGAACTTGGACATTTGACCTTTTTTTCCAAATTTCACCACTTTGTAGCTATAAATAATGGTATTGCCTTTAACTGTAAAGCCACTTTTAAGAATTACACTTTCTTTTTGAAATGGATGGCAAATTAGAAAATTTATGCAAGTTATTTAATACTAGACCATTAGTTTTAGATTCTCTTTAGTGGGAACACTTTGCATATAAATTGTCAGTGTAATTTCTACTCTGCTGTTTGGGGTGAATATCAAAAAGAGAAATTTTTTGATTAGGATGGTGAAATTTATTTGATATAGATGGAGAGGTTATGCATTTCCATCTATCATGGTTTGCTTTTGTTTGGTATTTGAATGATACTGAATTTGATTTGATGCTTGTTCACTATCTCTGTCTATTAGCTTCCTCTTTTTCTTCACGCTGCTTTTCTGCAGGTTTACCTTCAACAGGGCTGAATAAAAATGTCTGTCAGTTTTGGTGTTAAAAATAATATTGGACAGATGTTTGTTTTCCTGAAATAAACTGCAATGCACAGATGTTGGATACTATGGAAGGAAAACGTGATAGCTGGTAGTTAATGCTTCTTAGTATTCCCTTTTTTTTTCGCTACACCCTAAAAGCTAGTCTGTCACTGGTGCAGATAGAACTTCCATGATCATTGACCTGTTTTGCATTTGAAGTCAATTTAGTGTTTATGAAAGGCTTCAGGAAGTTATTGTCACTGACAGAAGTCTGTCCCAGCGTCCTGCAGTGTTTTTTGTCTGTTTCATGGTCCACAGCTCTTCCACTGAGGAACCATATGCAAGAATGAAAACCCGTAATTTTCATGGTGGTTGGTGTTCTTTGGTTTTGTTTCTTATCTTGTTACTGATTTGTGGAAGGAGATGTTTTTTCCACTTTTTTTCTTTTTTATAATTTTTTTGGTTGGTTTTTGTCTGCTGGAAGACATGGATGTCTCTGATAAGATTACTATCAGAAGTACTAATTAAATATAATGATAGTAGTTATTTTTAGTTTAATTTGCTAAGCAGAACATGGGCAGTGTTAGTTTTCCCTGTAATGTCTAGTGAAAGGAAAGCTTTGCACCCATTCTACCAATTCAGTACTAAAAAGAAATACATATTTTATGAACTGACAAACAAGCTTATAATGTCTAATAGAATTTTACTTCTTATGCCATATACATTTCTGTAGCTACAGAGGACAGTGAATGTACTATTTGTTGGCATTCTATGTAAATTATGCTTTTCCATAAGGCTAATTGTAATTTTGTACATCATTCTGATATCATCTTTGAAATATTTTATGTGTATTAATTAAGTCAAGGTTACTGCGTAGAATCATAATATTTAGAAAGTAATGTGATATTTGGAATCTGGCTTTTACCCGGCATTTTTTTTTTTTTCCAGTGAATTGGTTTTGTTTCTATAGAGTCATAACATATGTCCTAGCTGCTGCTATCATCTGTCCCTATCACCATTAAAAAAAAAGGACTGTGGGGAACATTAAGCAAATGCTGTTCTGCAGTCACTGCTCCATTTAGATTGAATGGGCAGGATTTATACATAATGCTCTCAAGGTTTATTTGTGTGTTACATCGTATGGGTATCTCTTACATAGCCTTGGAATACATGTAATAATACTAGACCAAAGTGGGGAGCCAAAAATATGAGCCATGGACCTTTTCATGCCAGACAGAAGAGAAGCAGGGTTTTTTTTGCTAGATAAGGTGAAAAAATACTTCTATAATATAGCCAAGTCTGTTTTTCTTTAACACTGCATACACTTAGTATCATGTTCTATGAGATAACCTTTAGTATAAACTGAGATGATGTCAGGAAACCATTTTTTGAAAAATATACTGATCGATGTGTCAAGGAGAGTTTTTTCCCAGAGATACTGGAAGGAATTGAAAAAATGAATTGTCCTGCAATCTAAGTGTCTGGATTTTTTAGATGTGGTGAAGGAAGACACATAAATAAAATGTTCAAGCTAGTAGTGAGGCAGCTTAAAGCCTTTAAGAGGCATTTAAGAGAAAAGTTTGATGTACAGAAAAGTGTTGTTTCTTGGGATTTTGATTTTCTAAAAAAAAAAAAAAAAAACCAAAAACAAAAAACCAACAAATTGTAATGTCATTGATATGTGAGGAGTGCTGAAATAACTCTTTTTTTGATTGCAGGTTGTAGCAGAGGAAAAGCAGCATTTGCAGTCACTCAGTAAATACATCTAGGGATTTGAGAAGGGAAAAAGCTGAGCTAGATACTTATACCTCAGAGCAGTGGGTGTATTGTTTTGTCATTGACCTTGCTGATCTCGTACTTTGGGTTTGCAAACCTGATTACAGATTCAGCCAAGTATCCCAAAGCAGAACGGTGATAACCATGACATTAAAGTTATTAATGCAGCTTTTTAATTGTAGAATAATAATATTAAATATTGACATGGATTTCATTTATGCATGACATTAAAATGATAGAAATAGCAAAGACAATTTGCACTTAAAACAGATTTATTTTGCAGTTTTAAACTTGTAAATCCTATATTCTGTGTGTTCTATTCAGAGTATTAATCTCCCAGTAGAGAAATATTAATGCCGTTGTGCAAATTGTTAGCAAAACTCAATCTGTTCAACGAAATTGAAAGGAAAATGAAGCAGAGAAAGAGGAAAATATGACGGAGAAGTTATTTTATGAGATAAATAAAAAGACAGTGGCTTCTTAGTGGAGGAAAGTTTTAAGGCCAGAAGGAAATCTAATTGTTCTGAGAGGAATAATACATCAGGGAGGAAAAGAACAGAATTATAGAACCTTGAGAAATTTTTTTTTATGTGAACATATACATTAAATAAAATTAAAATGCAGTTTGGAAATCAAAATAAATTCCCTAACCTTCGTAATTACTAGCATGTCATTTCAGATATGTGTAAGAGAAAGCAGATGCATTTAAGATGGAGGGAATTTAAGGAAATAAGATGTGATGTATGCAACACCAGGGGATTTATTCACTGGCTCAGGGAATCCCTTGTAGTGTTCCCATACTATAAACTTCTCTATTACAAGACCTATTTTTTTTTTTTTTGATGTTGCATGATACAAAATATAGATTAGGCACTAAAATTAATTTCTGAAAATATTTTATTAGATTGTTGGCTTTTTCACGGACTTTCACTGCTTCATGCAGATCTTTTGGTTCCCCATGCTGAATACTATCATGCAAGATTTTGCCACCCAGCTGTACCATTGAGGCAATGACTTCTGGCCTGGCAGAAAGTGAGTGAGTGATTTCTGAGTGGTGCTGACCAGTGCTTCTCTGCAAATGCATAAGGAGAAAGAGTTTTTGACTCTTTTGATAAAACCCAAGAGGCAGGTCTGGGTGCTTCTCCTGTCAGGTAGGCAATCCATGTCACGACTTGGACAAGTCTACGGCAGCTCTCTCTGTGGTAAATTGTCACTGAAAGCTGCCAGAAAAGGCAAAAAACCTCAGATAAAAGCATAAGAAACCACCACTACAAGCAGTGGAACCTGTTAAGAGATAGCTCACTCAGTCTGAGCCAAGCAGAGTGCTATGGATAGTCTTGGTTAATGGAATTTGCAGATAGACCCAGCATTGATTGGTGACTGAAACCTGGCAGATTTACATGATTCTAAACAGCCTTAGTAATAGATCTGCAATCAAGTGTCATTATTTTAATGTAATTCCCAGTACAGGATGATTGAGAGCCTTTATTAGCTTTGTGTTACGAAGTCCCAAACTAAAGATTTTCAGAATGAAGGAAAAGAATGAGTTTAATTACATCCTTTGTATACCTCATTGTGGTTCTTTATATTGCTTAGTTGACCAAGCTGCTGGATATTTCAGTTGAGAGATGTGAAACATAATCCTGACTTTAGAGGTTTTGGCAAGTTACGGATAGCCTTGTTGGCCCTGTTGTGTCATCTTTTGTAGCAGTGTCATCTTTTTAAAATGTTTTAGGTATTTGCAAAGACAACAGTGTTACGATGTATTAATGTACTATGTTCTTATCCCCATAAGATAATGGGCTGTTATTCCTAGGATTAAGGAACTGAGACAGAGTATTTACTGTCATCTGAAAGGAGAAAATATTTAGTCTATTGCCTTAGCCAGAAAGCCATCACTTCCCTGTATGTGCATTTTCTGTTTCAGCTAACTGTAATATTTGAAGAGTTGATGGGCATTCACTCCCTTTTCCTGTGATACAGCGTTTGTGAAATAGAAAAAAATCCATTCTTTCCTGTTACTTTATCAAAGCAATGAATTGGGAACAGCATCAAGCTGATTAAGAATAGCTGCTGCTTCTGTATGGGTGGCAGCAGTGCTCCTTGTCTGCTGAAGAAGTTGTTTGTTGTGTGGTCAGGACCGAGAGGCAGCTTTTATCATGTCCTGGAAAAGGGGCAGCCAAGTTTGTTTTGCTCCCTCCTGGCTGCAGGACAAGTTTATGCTGTGAGCTTACACTGCGAGCTTGTGCTGCATGTGTCATTTTGAGGAGTAGGGTGAATGGAATTACTGTTCTGATTTTCCACCAATTTGCTCACAGGGGAAGAATAGTTAGGGTGGTGAAACAGGAAAAACTAGACTGAATCTCTTTATTTCTCATTTTTAGGTGAGAAAGGACTGTGATAATTTAGTCCTGAAATTCCTCTTCCCAGTATGATGAGACATTTCAATTACTATTACAGTTATAAAAGGTCTTGGTGTATGTAGTCATTCACTGGGTAATTATTGAGTGGTAGCCCTTTGAGACATTAATCATGCTGTAGATCCCCATTATGTTACACACTGCACAGTTGCATAACAAAAATCCACCTCTTGCTCTGTGTTTACGTCCCAAGCATAAGGCAAGATGGATTCTGGAGGCAGATGAGATGGAGAGATGCACACAGGAAAAGCAGAGACATACACACAAACAGATTTATCTTTATGATCCCTTCATAGATTGCTATGGCTGTCCAGAGAAAGAGCAAACACTCTGGTGAGAGATTAATTTTTTTTCATCTGTCACCTTTCAAGTGCAGTGTGATCAAAGCTAATGTTGAAGCACTGCAGCATATAAAGGAGTCTGTTTTCATTTAGCTGGGCCATCTGATTTTGCATCCATTACGTAAGAATGTTAATTTTATGACAATAACTCTAGTGCTTCTTGCTAAAATACTTACTCTCTGCAAGAAATCTTATATGTCCAGGAATGCTGATGCCCTTCTAAGAGAAATGGTCACTTCAAAAATCATTTATAATGCAAGCGAATGAATGTCATTAGTTTTATTACTAATGATCACTTAGCCTTCAAATATTTTCCTATTTAGAAGCTGCCTTGGGGACCCTTTTGTCTTCCCTACCACAACTGCATAGCAAACACTAGCGACAATTGCTTACTCATGGAAAAATTTATATTAAGAATGAATATATGAATTGTAAGTTGTATAGAATGCTTTTCTATTGCTTTTATTTTTAATTATATTTCCCTGTTCTGCATATTTTGTTCTTTAAATTAATTTTGAGTTGACAATGATCTACCAGAATTTGTCTACCATCTTAGAGTAGAAAAGTACACACAGCTGATTTTTCTCTTCATTTAGTTATCTAGGCCCCCCTCGCCCTCAAAATGCTGAAATTGAGAAAGGAACATTGCTGGAGCCATTTCGAAAAACTAGGTGACAAAGTGAAGCCCTTTATATCAGGGACTGGCTTATTATAGTCTGAACATAGTAATTGTGACCTCTTAACTTTCAGTCTTCTGTTTTTATAATTTGCTCAGACTTTTTTGTTTTTATTTTAACGTGTTCTTTAGAAGTTAAAATGTTAAGAAGTTAAAAAATGCTCTGTTGGGTCAGATCCCTGGTCCATCTACCTGAGGAGCCCAGAACTGGACACAGAGCTCTAGATGCAGGCTCACTAGGGCTGAGTAGAGGGGCAGGATCATCTCCCTTGACCTACTGGCCACCCTGTTCCTAGTGCATCCCAGGGTACCATGGACCACCTTGTCTGCAAGGGCAGCCAGCTCATGGTTAACCTGCTCACCAGGACTCTCAGGTCCTTCTCATCAGAGCTGGTTCCCAGCAGGTCAGCCCTGAACCTGTACTTGCACATGAGATTATTCTTCCTTATGTTCCTTATAAAGCTATGCAGTACCCTGTGAGAAATTCCAGAAGTTAGTTATAGACTCTGTTTTCAAAAGCAAAAAAACACCCCAGGGAAAAAAAAAGAATGAGAAAAATCCACAGCCCAAACAACCCCTAAAGTAGGTGGGTGTATTTCTTTCAATCTGTTGTAAACTTTGCAAGGATTTCTTCGAATTTTTCTCCACTTTCCCTTTATTTGCAGTACATTTGATCTGTCATGGTTTATGTGCTTTCCTCTCCCCGTCTGGGTAAGTTTCCAGGTTTTCTAAACTGTTGGCTTTTTCACTGAGATAATCTCCTTTAGTTTCCGATTGAGCTAAGAAGGTCTCTATCTGTTTTGTTCTCTATTAGAAATGTTAGGCAGTTTTATCTGGTAATGTAATACATTATTTTTTAAACAGCTCGTGCTTGCATTGTCGCATCCTTTTTCTTGACCACTACTTTTGAGTTTTGTTAACTTAATTTATCTTGTTGTATGATTTCTATTTGTGTCCTTTCTTGAAATTAAATATCTTTATGCTGGATTTATTGGAATACGCCTTTTTTTTTTTTTCAGTGTTATTTTTAATTTTGCTGTGATTATTTTTAAACATAGTGTTTTTCCACTCATAACTTGATACAAGTCATTTGCTCCACTTGTGAATAAAGCCTGAAGAGCTTCTCTTGGGGGATTTAAGACTAATTCTTCTAGGAACCAGTCACTGCATCCAAAAAACTGTATTTCTGCATATTGTCTTGATCAGACATTAGTCCATACTGCATATGGATTGTTAAAAATTGATGCTTCTGCATATTGAGTTTTTTGTGTCTCAGATAACATCTCCTGATCAAAGTCTGTTATCTCACACATTTCTAGGCTTCTAATACTGTTGTAGAAGCATTTACAAGTTTTGCCTGTACTTTCTTGTTCGCTATTGCAGGTGCTGGTCAGCTGACATTTCAGGTGGTCAGACTTGCTTTTCTGGTTAATCCTTATTTCCCCAGTTCTTTGTGTATCTCCTCTTATCCCCCTTATCTCATGGTTGCATTGAGACAGCCTATTTCTGGAGCCTTGGACAAGTATTTTTAAGCATTTTGGAGAATGCTGCCATGGAGGTCCTTGACTTCAGTTTCCAACTAAGAAACGGAATGTTGCCTTCAAAATACCCTTCCTACGCTCCTCTTCTTCCTAAAGTAACAAAGGGAATGGTGACCAGGATCACCTCTCCTTCATGCCCAGTTATAACTAATTGAACTTTTTGGTAAGTTCTGCAGTCTTTAGACTCGGTAGATGAATTATTTGTCAGTCCCCTTGGACTTTGCAAACCATCTGTCATAATCTTCCATTGCCAACACTGGCTTTTGCCTGTTATGGAAATTCCCACAACTGCAGAGCCCCCTCAGTGTGTGAGGATGCTGCAATACTGCCTCTCAGTCCAGCCTGAGCACCACTACTGCTGCAGCATTTTGAACCATCTCATGTGTGGACCTTTTTGTGAAGGGTGCTCATGTAAAATATGCAAGAGATAGGACAGGTATCACTTCTTAGTTCAAAATCTCATCAGTGTCTCTGTCAACGAACCTCTATGAGCACAAGTATTTTTTTTTTGCTTCACGGTAAATTGGAACAATGACAAATGAAAGTGATCATTTTGTGTAAAATGCCTGTGCTCTGAGTATGTTTTTCATGTAATTCTTTTGCATAATTATTAGTACAAAGTAAGATGAAGTAGCTCTGTGATTGTATTGACGGATTAGGTTTGGTCTAATGCTGGTAGTTAGTCATAAATCTGAGCTTTTGAATCTTTAAAACTTACTCTTTTAATAAATCTCAAAACTCTGATGAATTAAAATAGTACCTTTTACCCAATGCCAGTATTACTTGTTCTGATTGAATATATTTTCTTTTTATTAAGCCCACCTAATTGCTTATATTTATTGCTCCCATATGCTGGTATGCTCTGATATTGAAATAGTGAATGATTACTTTCCATGTCAATAATTTCAACATTTTAGCTAATACTTTATATTATTAGAGCAGTACTATTTATTTTGAGCATACATTAGGGTTAAATCTAAAAACCAGAAATGTGTAGGAATATAAGTATTAGAACATTTGTACTTGTCTGACTGGGTAAGATATGAGGAAGTTAAATATATCTTCATATAGTTTCATTTCTATATAGTTTCATTTTAACTCACTATGTTTATGAGATGGTTATCACTTCTCGAGGAGATGAGAGAAAAAAATAATTTGGATTATTATAGGAAAAAATAGATTTTTAAAATTTCCTTTATGTACCTAGAAAAACATTCTTGCACACTTCAGAATGTTTAAAACTATTAGAATTGTTTTGGTCTGTAGTCAGTATTACAAATAATTAAATTAATCCCTGTCCTTTTTTTGAAAATGAGTTCTAACTGTATTTCAACTATCTGTGCTTCACAGTATTCAAGATACCATTTCAAATTTTAGTTTAGTGTGTTTATTAGTTGGAAATCATACTTAATATAGAGGACTTAAAACTGGGTGATCTTGAAGAGCGAAAATTTTATTTCCACTATTAGTGCCTTGGATATCAGGTTATGAATCAGAGCATTTTGTTATGGTGGTTTTGCCAGCTTAAGTGTGAGATTTGTTGTTGCTAAGCTGTGTCGGAAATCACGTACAGAAACCACTTAAAGTGTTGATCAGCTCTGTTCATAGAACAACACTGTTATAATAAATGTTGTTTATTTATTCCTGTTATCTCAAATTGCTCCAGAGAAGAGAGGCAGAAACCCTTTAATGTGAACGGGAAAAGAGAGACGCAGAGAAGAGGCATGATCTTGTGAGGATATATGACCAAGTGCATACTTCAGTAAAGTTTGTGCACTGACTTGTTTATTCATGGTTTCCCATCAGACCTGTTCTGTTTCACCTGTGGCTAGACATAGCCCAGTCTCAGCAAAACATTTTTACTAACTTCCCATTTATTTGAAGTGATGTAAACACTGAAGAGCTAAATCCTTCTTTGAATCCAGGACTCTGGAGGTACCTTCTTTATTTCAGAATCCTTCAAAAAGACTCAGTATATTACAGGCAGGTTGCTCTCTGGAATGATCTAATTAATTGCTGAAGACAAATCAGCTGTCTGGACTATTTGGTTGGCATATCAAACTCCTGCAGACTGTTACACATGTATTGGAAGAAAAAAATTGTTTTTGTGTCCTTATTATTGCTTGTTTTGTTGCTTAACTAACACAGACATTTACCTTATCAGTTATGTTTAATAGATTTTAACTGTGTCCAGTTATCCAAGGGTAGTCTACACATTTCCACAGATAGTCCACTCTCTTGTAAGGAGGAGGGACAGTCTTCTAACAATTTTTAAATTAATTAATCTGCTAATTCAATTAAAAGAAGAGAGGTTCCCACATTTCAGCCATCCTTCATCCAGGTGACTCATTATGGTTTTCTCATAAATTGGACTGCAGGATGTCAGGGATTTTCCACTTAGAATTGTGGGTGTCGTAGTATCTTCTGAAGAACCAGAATTGTTTCCTCTCCAAGTCCACCTCATTTTTTTCTTCCCTACTGTTTTAAAAGTTATGTTTATAATATGATATATAATTTTCCAGATACTGCAGCTTTAATCCATACTCGTCCTCTGTGTTTAAATAGAAGTTCTCATTTTTCTTTGACTTTTTTTAGCTTATGAATACTGTTTTGATTTCTGAGAGTTGTCTGTTGTTTGGCAGTTAAATATTAAGAGTTTAATGTTAAATTTGCATAATAGCAAAAATGACTAAAGCACTTCCATTTCAAGGAGGAGGAGGAGATCTGATTTTTTCTGTAAGTGAAGGGATGGAAAAAGAAATGGTCTAGCATGCTTATATTGGTTCCAGTGTAATTTTCTTTGCCATTCATGAGAGTATACTTACTATTGTGCATGTTCTAGAATAGAGAACACAGTTTACCACTAAAGTATAACCATGGTAAAAAGCCTGGAGGCATTATTCTAATCTCCTTTTTTGCTGCAAGAGGGTGGTGAGTAAAAAAAAGGGGAAACAAGCCCTTTCAAAATTAAAATTTTATCTCATTAAGTTGTGAGTTTTTTACCCTGCCAAAGCAGTAAGCCTTTTCTTGAGTTTCAGCAACTTTCAAGACCTACATTTATCAAAAGACTGTTCAGATAATTTCCTGCTTTTGTGGCTTTCTGCAAAGAATGTATAAATTATTTCTCCATAATCTTTAATTATGCTGAGCCTTAGGAGCTGTTAGAAAGCATACTGGAAAATCTTCCATAACATGCTTAATTCCGCATATCCCCTATTTTGTGGCTGGGTTGAACAACACGAAGACAGAAAACACAAAAATATTCTTTCCTGCATTTTCTTGTTCTGCCACCCTAAATTTCGGTTTACTTAGAATTTCACTGTTCTCTTTCTTTCTTTTTTTTGTAAAAGCCTCTTGGTGTTATCTTGTAGAATCCTTGATTGTATGTGGGTCTATAGCATCCTTCAGTTAGGGGCCTGGGATATATGGTGTCCTTAGTTTGCTAAGCTGTGTTTGTGACACATTCCTGTAGTTGCTGGATAGTGATCACATGGCCACATGCCTTAAAGCTTCCAGCTATTGTGGTTTGAAGAATATTTTTCTCCTTTGCACTCTCCTTAATCAGTAAGTAGTGTATTAATCTCCCTCCTCTATTTCCCATGTTAATGTATCAACAAGGGAAGTTTGTAGATCTTTTTAAAGCATTTTTTCCTCATGTATGACTTCGGTTGAAATAAAAAAGGGATTCTTTGAACTAGGGCAGTCTGAAATGTAAGGAAGTCCAAGGAAAGTACCACAACTCTGGTGAATTGCTTTTGTTTTTCTGTTCATTTTGGATTCTGTCTAAAAGAGTGATTGTAGATAGAGGAATTGGATGGAGGAATAGTCTGGATGTTAGTTCCTTTAATTTGAAGAATCCACCTGTTATTCTACTGGCATACAAGGAGAATTGGAAAATTAATTATTCTTAATGTGGATTATTTGCTTACAGTACTATAGCTCATATTTGTATTAGAACTAAGATGTAAAAATCTAAAGGGAGAGACAGTTGGTTTACCCACAGAACCAGGACTGGAAAGACTGGAGACGTTTGTGCCGGATTTGCCATGGCAAAACCTCAGCCCTGACTGACAGGGCCCATTCTGCATGTATTGGAAGAATTGAGGATCAGTGTGAGTTCAGTCACTGGCATCTCTGCAGGAACTGCAGGGCCCTGCCTATAGTTGACAGCTGTAGTGCCTTTGTTTTGAGATGTGAACATTATCTCTGTTTATGTTTTCTTTGATCATTTTGTTTATTTCTGGCCTGTAAGACAGCTATCAGAAGACACCTGTCACTTACTGTCCCTAGTGACTGGTTTGGATAGGACTGAACAACTATGGTTTCCTGTCTCCCAAACTACTCTGTATTCTTAATGCCTTCTTGTCTTGTCAGGAAGAAAGGAGGCCTGCCATTAAGGAGTTATTACCATGAAGCTGGCTGCAGGAATGACTGTCACCAGACTGGTCTCTGATACACTGTGGCAGAGTCACGTGTACATTAATGAAATGGAAATGAGGGTTTGCCTTTCTGCTATTTGTAACGAGTGTCTTTGGGGTGACCTAGGGATTTCATTAAAAGACAGAGGAAGATACATCAACAGATTAAATGACACTTTGAGACTTGTATCTTACCACCCTTCATTCAGTGTGCAATGGACTCCCTGCCTTTGACTTTATCCAGTTGTCTTCCAGCAATTACAAAAAAAAGGGTCGTCTGTACTTGCCCTTCAATGCTTGCAGAAGTTAATAACACAGCACAAAGGAGAGGATTTGCAAACCTGCATTTCTGAAGTCCAGTGGTATTCATGGGATCTGAGTTTGAAATAAACACAGTAAGGTTCAGGCAACTGTAAGTTGGGATGTTTGGTGGTGAACAGTTCAGTCATGTTGTGGTGCTTAGACAGGAGATTCCTTCAGCCTCCAGAGGTCTGCAGCTTGTGGAGTCAGAGGTGAGGTCCTTCTGCTTAACACAGTATGTCTAACAATGTAAGTGTTCCAGCTGTCTGCTGGGGGTAATGTCAGGGTGTGGATGGACAAGACTATTAGCATTTTGTGGACAGAGTCCAGTGTCTGTTCACAGAACTGACTTGCCAGTCACCTAAATCCTACGTACAGTGACAGTGAGATTCCATGTCTTCCTTCCCCTTCTGAAAAAGCTTCATTTCTGCTTTTGAAGTGGCCGTATGAGGGTGGTATCCTCCCTTACTACAGTGAGAGGTAGTCAATTGCTTTCACTAATATCAGCTTAAGTATTTTTCTTGTTTTGTTTTGGTTTTTTTTCCCCTCCAGTGCATCCCTGCATAGTTAAAGCACATTGCCAACCCAATGTGGGATTCTTGGATGAGGTTTTCTAACAGTGAAGTCACTTTTAGTAGTTACCTGATCTCTGTCTAAAAAGACATTTGAAAAGAGACAACCTATAAAACTGCTGATTCATATGATTACCTCCATTTATGTACAAGCTTAAAGTGCAGACATTTGCTTTCAAACCTAAGAGAATACTGAGGATCTTGTTACTGTGCAATGATTTAAGTAATTCAATTATAATTTACCATCTTCTTTATTACTGATGGAAGCCAATTTCTCAGGGGCCAAACTTTGAGAGCCGCATGGTTACGGATCAATAATATTTTTATTTTCTTGAGACTCTGTGCACCTTGTTCAGCCCATTAATTCCTCTATTCCAGCGATTTTGCTAATTGTTTATTTACTGCTTCAAATTTCAACTGTCTTATTAAAACATCAACTTCATTAGTATGATAAAGTACTTTCTTTCTTATCATAGCTCACCACTGATGCAGCTTTTCTTTATATTCTCATTTTAATGACATTGAATAAAAGCAAATAAGCTTACCCTAGTAATGTAAGAAATCTGAGACCTTAGCAGATTTTCGGGGCCAATAAAAAGGACATCACCTTAAGTTTTACACTTAAATAATTTTCATAGTATGAAAGTTGGCAGTTGTTTTACTTACAGATTTAAATATGAATGGATGTAGCTCTTTGGTGTATATGGTGACAACATACAGGTCATATTGCTGTTAGCAACATCTGGTATGCTGCTTATTTAAATTTGTTTTTGGTACACAGATGAAGGACAAGGGGATTGACTTGGTTTCGCCTTTCTGTAGCTCTGAGTAGAGGTGCCCATTGCAGCCCCTTGAATTCAGTGTGGTTGTTTCTCTGAGATCTGTCAGAGGCATTTAGTTGTGCACTTGCCAGCAATGCTGGTTTGAATAAAAGTGTTCTCACTGTGCTGGAGAAAGACCTGTGATCGAGTAACTCTGTTTGGTAATGCTGAGATATGTGGTAGCACATTGTCCACTGAGGGTGTTTGAGAGAGCTGCCTGAGCCTCAGCAAGGAAGAGGTTCCCCCATCCTGGTTCACAGTGTGAACAGTGAGGGATTAGGATCTTGAATTTAAACTCTTGAGCAGGAACATGGAGAAGTGGAACTGAGCATCTTGTCTGTCTTCTCTTCTTTGTGATGGCTATTCATCCTGGCAAGGATTGGAATAGATTGTTAACAGAGCTCCTGAAAATATTTTTCTTTGAAAAACCCAAACAATGAAACACCATCTTAAAGGTCTGTTGGCAGGTCAGTCAGCCATTGGACCAGAGCAATAGTAAAAATTATGTTTTTGCATTGTTCACTGCCGTGAATTAAACACTTCATTATAGATGCTTTTGCTGAATGGCTGCATTCTACAAGTTAAAAACTGAAGCATGTAAGAATTTGGCAAAACCTGAACATCTAAATGCAATCATAGTCATTTTCTGTATCTGGAGATAGAGAGATTTGCTAAATTTAACACATATATAGGAGAATATGCCAAAAGATAGCAGCAGTGGTGAGGCAAAAATGAGTCATCTCCAGCTCTTGAAAACCAGATGGAATTTTCTTTTTCTTTTAACTGGAGGTCAGTTTTATAGCTATAATAGTATCAGAGCTCATCAGAAATATCTGTGTAGACATTTTTACTTCAAAATGGTTTATGTTAAAAGGATTTTTCTTTCTGTATGAAATGTTTCAATTTCCATTAAAATTTATAATTTTTGTGCAAGACAGAAAATAATGTATAGGTCTTTGAAAGGCAGGTATTTTTTTTTAAAGTGCAGATTGCAAAATCAGGGAATGTTAGGTCAGATTTTACTATCTGTTTCTCTTAATAACCTTCAGGAAAAGTTACCCACAGTTAATTCACTTCCACGGAGTTCTGTAAATTTGTTGTAGGGAATTCCAGGATTAAAAATAAGCAAAACAAGCTCAACAATGTAATTACTGAAAAGAACAGAAGGAGAACACCCTCCTTGCCCTACAAAGAAGAAATTTTTGGTTTTATGGTTTCTTTTCTGTACTCTGTAGAGAAGATCTTGTGATAATTAAACTTTTGAGAGCTTCTGGCTGTGTGATTCAGCAGTAGATAAGACAATGCTGTCTTATTTTCAGAATAAGCAGTGAGTCCTGTTTACAGTGTGTAATTAAAAAAATACAATTTTTTATAGATCAGGAATTTTGCAGAACAGTAGGTGAATCATCTATGGTTTGTCCTGGCAACATCAACTTGTTAAAATTGGGAAAATATGAGCCTAAGTAAATTGTATGAAGCCAGAGGTAACATTTAGCCAATTATCTGAAACCAAAAGCCATACAGAAAAAAACCCAACACAAACCTCCTCCCCTTCTAACCTGTTTTAAGAAAGGAAAAGTAACAAATACTGGTTGAATTCAAAATAAATCTACCCTTTATTTTTGTCACCTTATCTTTCTCCCATTCTGGGAATACCTAGCCAAAGTGGTTATTTTATTTTTTTGGCTGAGAAACCTTTTATAGTCATAAATTTTGGTGGGACTTCAGTATCACACTGTATTCATGACACAGGGGAAAAATGAATCTAGTTTCATTGGCCAATCTTCCAGCTGATTTTGTCTCAGACTTGGTGTGGAAGCCACAATGATCTTCCTTCCCAAGCTCTGTTGTTGCTGGCACTTCGCAGTGCAGCATGTTTCCCTCCCTCCTTGTGTCCTTGCATATGCTCGCTGCCTTCAAGAGAGGAGAGAAGCAGTCTGAGGTGAAAGGGGGATTTGGAGCAAGACATGTCTCTGAAGCCGAGAGCTGCAGGCATTGCACTGGCGTGGCTTCCTCCTGCATCCTTTAGAAATGCCTCAGGGCTTGCCTAGTCTTAATTTCTAGTAGAGAGTACTCTTTTATTGGCCCAGCATCTTTAATGACTGTTTGGGAATCATCTGCCACTTCTGGATACATGCTGCTACTTGGTGTGCATGAAGGTGGCGACTGTCTGTGTGGAAAGATCTGCCAAATACCCCAGCAAATGAGAGGTCCTTGGTTGTGGAGGTTTTTTTCTCCATCTTTGGATGTGTTTTTGCATATTTAGTTAGAGGTTTAATAGGAATTCCACATAAGCACAAACCACCCTCTTTTATATAAATATTTATTTTCACATTCAAATATCTATTTAAAACTTCCATGATTCTTAAGGATCTGAATCCCCCCGAAAGGCATCTAACTTGTGTGTAATTGTTCTTGGAGAAGTAGCTTGTTTTCTGGCTTTGCCAGGGACATTGCTTAAACACACTTAGAAAATTATATAAACTTTCTAAACTGTAAAAGCTTCTTAGGCAGCCGCCAGCAATAACGGTAAATAAAACACTTGGGCTTTATTTGCATATAAACTCTTATTTTTACATAGGAATTAGGCATTTATATTTGCTTTTTAATACAAAATGTTTC
The DNA here is from genome assembly GCA_013397055.1 of Pachycephala philippinensis. Taxonomy (NCBI): domain Eukaryota; kingdom Metazoa; phylum Chordata; class Aves; order Passeriformes; genus Pachycephala; species Pachycephala philippinensis. Next base: position 296,210 of record VWZT01004460.1, on the reverse strand, counting down.
CAATAAATGTTAAGAATTTCAGTAACGCATAAAGCTGCTACAAGGGTTTTTTGAGCGCTATGGAGTTTCCCTAAAAATTACATGAAGGCAGTAAAGTGTGAAATTACATGAAGTTTTCTTGAATGTAAAAGTGATTTTCTTGTCATTTGCTATTCATCCCTTCTTAGACCCCACTCCCCAATAATTTTCTTTTTAACCAGGTACTACATTTCTTGACCATCTCTAACAAATAACAAAATTAGGATATACATACAAATGGCATGAGGAAAAGCAAGAAGGTGATGAAAAAGGTGACAATAGGCTCAAAGCAAAAGTTTAAGGAAACTGTTCTTATATTTTCATTTTAACAAGTTAGGAGTTGAAGGAGAATGTGTTTGTTGAGGTAAGAGAAGTGAGTGCTGTGGTAATTCAGATGCAAAGGAGTGCAAGCTTGGAGGTTCTGCTGCAGAAAAAAAGTGGTGGCAGAAAGATGTTCCTGAGAAAAGTCAGGACAGAGTATCAGCTGGGATGTCTGAGGAGCAAGTTAGGAATCCAAGCCTGACACAAAGACAGTCGTGGCTCTGCCTGCTATCAGTGTGCTGGAGAAATCAAGATTTTGGCGTTTTCTTGCATGGATTATATGCACAAGCATATACCTTGTTTTGGAGAAAGGAACACTTCTGATGCAGTGAGATCAATCCAGGTGTTACCTGTTTGGAAATGGTAATTGAATTGGTAGTTATGGGCAGTTTCTTGACAGTTAGAAAAGTGTATCAATCAAATAAACAGAGGACAAAAAAAAGGCTTGTATGTTTAGAGTCATTAAGCTTTCTGGCAAGTCCTGTACAGTATCAGCCTGTTTTAGGCAAGCGTGTTCAGCACTAGTTTGTTGTGTTATTTCTCAGTATTTGCTTTATATGAACTTTTATTCTTATTGCCTTTGTACTTCTGAGTAGGTTTGTAAGATCTGTTTTCTTTTTGATCAGCATGCTACAATTAAGTCTTTAATTCAATGCAGTTATTTAACTCTGTTTCTGGGAAATGTTGCTGGTCTGGTATTTTTCTCTGTCTTAAAAACTCTACAGACTGTTGTTTCATGACTAGAGGATAAGAGGGGAAGGAACATGAGAGAGGGAGTTGAAAAAAGGTGGTTTTGGTTTTTGGTGATAAGACCAAGACAATTGAATCATATGTTTTCGAGAAGAGCACTATGAAGCCTAAAAATATTTTGTTTTGGTTTTTTTAACAAAGTATTTTGCTTATGGTGTAACCACGTAGGTATACATTTCAGGATTTTTGAAAGCATTCTGTATTTGTGTAAATGTTATTAGAAGCTGCATTTTGGTAAAAAAATTCGATAGCGCATCTAATTGCAAAAATTAAAGGCAATTGAATGTTGAAGGACAATCCTTCCCACCAACCCCAGCTTAACTGGAACATGTCAAAACCCAACCAAGTCAAATCAAAACTCCATCTCCTTTTAAAAATTTATAAATCTATGTGCTGTCTGCATAGTTTTAGTTTGTTTCAACAGAAACATTGTTTAGCCATAAATAACAAACAATTCTACCTGAACAATCAATCCATTTCTGGCTGGGTTGATACCTCCAATGTAAGTTGTCATTTCCTTCAGATGTTCTTAGAGTTTGTTTTGCCAAATATAATAGAACACTGAAAAGCAAACTAATATAGTGTGACTGGGTACAGGCCAGGAGTCCTCAGAACTCTTTCAGATTTAACTTTTATGGTTGACTTTGTGCCCTCCCGCCCCTCTTTCCTCTTTCCTCTTTCCTCTTTCCTCTTTCCTCTTTCCTCTTTCCTCTTTCCTCTTTCCTCTTTCCTCTTTCCTCTTTCCTCTTTCCTCTTTTCCTTCCTTCTCCCTTTCCTTTCCTTTTTTCTTTTTTTCCCCTTTCCTTTCCTTTTTTCTTTTTTTTCCCTTTCCTTTCTTTTCCCTTCCCCTTAAGCTACTAAGTGGAACTGAACAGATGTGTAGACCTGTCTGGGTAAATGGAACAGATGCAGTCACCAGAAGATATTTTTCAAGCTGCTAAAATAAACCTAAAATAAATTTATTACTGTAACGTATCTCTCTCTCTCTTTTTTTTTTTTTTAATAGAATATGTCTTATAAAGGCACACCTTGATTACTTTCAGTTTGGTATTCCGTATTTTAGTAATGATTTAAGTTTGGTTTTGTTAGGCTCTGCCTACCATTAGGAATATGATATAGTGCAATGTGTTTCTGCCAAAAGCAGCACCTTCCAGAAAGCTTCTCAGCATGTCATAGAATAAATATATTCAGTCTTACAATGATATATTATTAATGTGTTTCTTGAGAAAGCAAAAAATGAGTTGGAGCATCTGTGCACTTTTTTATTTTTGCAGTTTTTGATTTTGCCTCAGTATTCTTATCACTACATCTGTATAAGCTTTAATTTCCTAGTTAAGCGAGTGTGACAGATTTCAGGCTTTCAGGTCTTAAAAAGTCATTCTAAAAACATCATTACAAGTTTGTCTTTAAGTAAAGACCAAGTCTTTGAGACCAATGCTTCTTTGAGCATTTCAGAAAAAAATACCCCTTTTAGAACAATTCAGATGCAAAACCTGCAGGTTTGAGTAATCCGCTGCAATAAACAATGTAATGGTGATGTCAAATTTTTGTTTCGTATTTCATGAACTTGTGTTATCCATAGCATAGAAGTATCTTGTCAATTAACTTGTAGTTCCTTGGGCAACCATAGCAGCATTTTCCTTCTGGAGCACAAAGGCCTCTGGTTGTTCAGTAGGGTTGTCTATGCTGTGCTAGTGACCTTCTGCTTTAAATTGATTTAACTCCTGCGTGCTGTAGTGTTTTCAGGTGGTAAGGCACAAAGAGACCTGCATAATTTCAATCTAAAGGCTTCACTTTCCTTTAATTTTCACCATCTTTCTAGTTTAATAGTAAACATGGGCTTTAGGATGAACCTAAAATGAGGCCAGTATTGAAGTAAAGAATAAGCTTCAATTTGTGTAAGCAAAGTTTGTGTTTCAAGTTATCTGCCCTTATCTATCTATCTTTCTTTTCAAAGATATTTTTTTTTCGTTTTGTTTTACATTTGCAGTATTAAGATCAATGGCCTGTTCAACAAGGGTCAAGAAGATCTCTACCTAGCCATTAACATTCTTAAAATCTATGACAGCATGCAGGGAAAAGATGAAATTTTTGTCTTGTCACTACTTAAGATGAATTATTGGGAGCTGGAGGCCAAATCAAACCAGAAACCTTGAATTTTAACTTTTAACTACCAGTAATACTGATTTGCTAATGATATGTGTGAATTTGTGTGTGTGTATGTATGCATACATAAATCTTGTTCCGTGGTCCATGTGCTGTAATGCTAACAGCATGCTCTGTCATGCCTCAGGCTTGCCAGCTTCTTTTATTAAATATAATTTTCTACTGTGGTAGTTACTGTAAGAATTTGTGATTGCTGACCTGTACTTTAGTTCTATTATCTTATGCTTGCCCATAAAAATTGGACATGGAGACAACTGGTAATTCTGACCTAACATGAGATGTATAGCAGGATTTCTGCCAGCTTTTCAGTTCAGGTTTTTTTCTTGACATGGGTTTCTTTCCTAATGGCACTAGCTTGGACATAGATGCCTAAAGCCTGACTGCAGCAATTCCACTTCTCTTCCTGGGACAACCAGCTGTGTGGAAGCTGGTCTGCCAAAGCCTCAAAAAATTTACGCTTTCTTCACAGAATTTTCATTAGCTTTTCCTGCTTCATCTAAATGTTTTGGAGCAGCTGACAGAGCACTGGAGAGTTGGCTGGCTCACAGCTCATGCTAGCTGAGGTCTGTAAATCCTGGGTTGCCTCAGGATTTATTCATGTTGCCATCATGTTGACCATGGCCACCCCTTAGCTGTTTGGGGGCTGAAGGCTGCATTGCACGTGCTTGTAAGTTAATACCAAAACTGGGGAGAAACCGACCTTGTGACCGGGTACTCGGGGTTTGTGAGTAGAGGTGGAATAAATGACTGACAGTTTCTTTTGAATATGCAGATTTGCATGTGATTCAGGTTGAAATTAATATGCTGGAGTATTCTTTGCTTGGTCTTTATGTGATTTGGTTAAGGCACTGGGCAGTGAAAGAATGTGAAGCCCCAGTTCACACTGTGCTATTTGTTGTTACTTAAGATACGGCTGTAATTTCAATAGCTGTGCAAAGCTTGTCTAAATTTCTTGACATTTGATGCATTCAGTTCTTGTGAGTTAGTTTCATATTGCCACTTCACTGAAAACACAAGAGTTCTGAAGGAGGTGAAAGTTTCTCTGTTGCCTCTTATTGGACAGGCTGCTAAAAACATGCTAAGGCTGGGATTCACCTCGCTTAAACTGGGACACCTAAGTGAGCTTTTCAGTTCAGGAAGCGTTGGTCACCCCAGCCTAAGCTGATCATTGAAGAGTTCAAGGAGAGGAGTAAATACCTGCAGAAGGCAGTTTATCAGCACTCTCTTAACTCCCAGCTTCACAAGGTGTTTTGCTTTCTGGAAAACTAATCTCCTGCCATCCTCTGTAAAGGAAGCTGAAGCTGAGAAGCTGTAAGTGACAGATATAGCTAAATAGACTTAACTGAGTGAATTTTAGGTGCTTTAAGGGTGGTACATCGTAGCCTTAAGGGTTTGCAGGGGCTCAGTGAGCCAGATGGACTCAGTAGAGCCAGAAGAAACACATAATGGTTCTTAGTCTCTTTGGTACGCAGATGATTGTCAGCCTAGCTTTGCTGCCATGCTTAAAAGTTGTTTAAATAAACACTGAAATTAGTGAATTTAGAGAACAAGCATTGAAATATAATTGTGTCCCAAAATGAACTCATATGCATGTACTGTGTTTGAGGCAATGTGAAAACTTCCATGAGATTGTGCATTATGCCTTTGTTTTAACAGTAAATGTTGCCATCAGTTGACATGCATGAAGGAATAAAAATGGTAATGAAAAGTGATATTCTGTGTAATAAGTCGACAAGTTATTACATTGTTTTCCGTGATTTAGACGTATCTTACATTAAGAATTAAATTTTAAAGATGTTACAACACAGCTCTTTAGTCATGTAGCATATAAAGAAAAACAGCAAAAAAATGCCCAACATTAAAAGATCCGGCCTTGATTTTCTTTGGCTCAGATGAAACCAGTATACTGAATCCATTCCTTTGAAATGTTCTTTTCTCTTTCTCAGACTTCTCGGGTTTACAACTAATAGTGCAATTTTTAGCAAGGGTGGCACTTGATAAAGAGCAACCTGTGAAAAGCAGGCTATACATAGAGCCTCATACAGGAAATAAAATTGTTTATTTTTCTATCTTCTTTAGTAGCAAGTCTGCCATATTTCTTGGAGGCCTTCTAGTATAGCAGATGCAGCTCCTGTGATAATGTGACACTTTTTATTGTCCCAGTACTCTCAAAGTACAGTGGAAGCAATGACAGAATTTCTTATTCTAAATAAGAATGGGGAAAATGGAGTTCAGCATATGATTGTGAAATCAGTATTTGAGAATTTTTCCTTTCAGCTGCGATTAACCTACTTTTAACATTTGTTTGTTTGGGAAAATGTAGGGTTTTTTAAAAAATAAATAATACAGAAACATTATTTCCACAGTATTAACAGACATGGCAAGAATTTGTTGATGTTTGGTTTTTTTTCCCTTTCTCCTAGTTGGGAACAGAGTGAAGTGTACCTTTTATCCCATATCATGTAAAAAAAAAAAATATATATATATAGATATATGTATGAAAGAATAAAATACGAATATACAAATATAAATTTGTGATTTATAGTGTTTAAGTTTGTCCTTGTGCATAATTTTGTGTCTTGAAGCATTTGAAAGTTAGAGCTGAAGTAGCTGGAACATACTCCTGCTGTTTCAATATTCTTAGTGATAATTTTCCATTTCACTGGCTCATGTACAATAGCTGGTGAGTTTGTTCAGGGGAACAAACAGGAAATAAAAATCTAGCTGTCTCTGAATGTTACATTGCGACATGTACACAAGCCTGAAAGGTATTTTTGCACCTGCTTAATAACATATTTTTGGGACTCACAGTTCACTGCAGCCTTCTGTCACTGCACCTGATTAAAATCTGTGAAGAGTTACCTGCTGGCTCGAGAACCTGGTGATAGAAAGCCATTTCCCTGTGTGTCTGAAGATTCCTTAATGTTTCTAAATTAGCAGTATACAGTGTGCTAGTTGAATCTTGCAGCATTTCCATGAACTGTTCACCTTCACAGGAAGACTGTGAAGGGCTTGAGATAAATGATTAAAAAACTGAGCGCCCTGAAAACTGGGGTAAAGAGAAATTCTTTTAGGAACCCATAATTTTTTACTATTTCAAAAGGCAGGATTAGCACAGAAAGCATGGGGATCTGCTTACTATTCTGTTAATACCTGCACAGAGTCTTTAATAACCTAGTCTTCTACTTCAGGGTGCTTTGATTTCTTATGCAGAAATTGTCAATCCTATGCTACTATAGCACTGAATCTTTCAGTCTTTTTATACTAGAATTATTTTTCAGTCTATTAAAAAAAATGGAAATGGAATGGGAATGCAATTTTTACAAAATATAAAGTATATTCTTATCTGGAGGAGGCATTCTATGATATTCTCAAGTACTGATTGAACAGTAGCAACTTACAGCACTTGGTAAAGTACAGAGCGATATCCTATGCTCACTAAAACCCGTGGCTGTGTGGCTGCTGGATGATCTGCACCTAAATTTTGCCAGAGAAATATGAGCTTTGGCAGACCCTGCCTGCCAGCTTTGGTGTAAAATACAAAATATGTTCTGTTTGAGGAGGAAATGCTGCAGTCGGAATAAGAACTGTTCAGATGTTTCAGTTTCAAGGTATTGATGCTGGAGAATTGTCATTTCAGGATGGCACAGATCTGCCCCCCCCACCCCATCCCCTATCTCACAGCATTTCAGGAGTTGCCAAGAAGTAGCCTTTTAATGTCAGAAACAGCAAGCCCAGAGGCCAGCTAGACCACCTGGCTCCTGTCAAAATATTTTGGGATTATTTTAACACCTTGCCTACTGCATCTTGTTGCTACCATGTAGCATCTTTGCTACTACCATTAGGAAAGACTTGTGTCACTTCATGGCCCTTACACACGTGGGGTTTTTTTACAGTATACAAAGCAAATGGGACATAAATAGTTTAGGGACTGCTTCTGGGGACACCTCTTGCTAGGTAAGCTCTATGATCATGGTATGTCATGATGTCTCAAATAAATTGAAGTTTTTTTACTTAATTATATTTTTCCTAGGACATACCAGGGCAATTTTAATGGATTATATTACTTTGGTTTGAAACATAATTAAAAAAAAAATAATTTTTTTTTCAAGTTTTCTTTTATCATAAAAGTGAAGTAAAAGTAGACCTGGCATGTTAAATAAAATGCCCAATTACTATTGTCTAGAACATCTTTCTTGAAGCAGAGTTCACTAAAAACAGGGCTCCAATGGTGTGGCTTGTCATACAACATGATTAAAGTTGTAGAATAAATACAGCTTAACTACTGTGATTCTAAATTGGGGTAAAGTTTACAAGAATTTTCAGTATGATCTGTGGTTCCTGGCTTGAGGAATGTTTTCCTCATAACACTTTCCTTGTAAAGCTGAGTACCTTTACTAGGACTGAATATGCCTGACAATAAAAAAATGACCCTCTCAACCTTGCCTGGCAGGCTTCACATCCTTGGCTATCCCAGTGCTGCTGCCTTGACTGGCAGCTGGTATTATGGGTAGAACATCCTCCCCCCAAAATAGAAATTATATTTGTCATGCAATATGCATATAAACGACAATGTGCTAGGTATAGCGATTTATTCCTAAATGTGATCAAGTTCAGGCCGCCTCTGTTTGTCATTTTGTCCTTCTTGTAGCGACATCCCTGGGTTTGTGGAAAGGGCTACCAGGAGTCTCCTCCTTTCCTCCTACTGCTCAGTGTGGCCAAGTATGTGCATCATTAGAACTGAGGTAGAGGAGATACCAGAGAGGCTTGTAGAACTGAGGAAGTTTTAAAGTGGTGGGGTTAGAAAATCAGGGAATAACAGAGAGTACACCTGAGAATAAGATTTTTTTCAAGAGATATCTGGAAATCCAGAGGCAAATGCCATGGATTTTTTTTTTCAGGGATAGATGGATAAGAAATTAAAAATTCAATCCATAATAAATGTTCCATATTCAGGGGAGTATGGTGGTCTGTACCTGGTGTCCTCCTGCTGTATGTAGCTCTGACTTGAAACACTGGGAGTAGTCAAAATCCTTAATCACAGCTTTTTCAAAATATCAGCCCTCATTTGTCCTGCTGCCTCTTTTTACCTTCTTTACTTGTTGAAGAGAAGAACAGTAAGATTCCAATATTACGATTTTGAAAAATATGACTACTGATAGACTACAGACCTGATGATAATTGTGCTAAAAAGAGGAAAAATATCTCAGCTGCAGGCCACAGGCAGCCTTGGAACCAAGCAGCTGACCTATTCATTGTTGCCTGTTCCCAAGGCCCTGCAGATAAGGCCACCAGGCAGACTTCAAGCTACTTTATTGTATTGTATATCTTTTTCTAGCACTGTACTTATGGAGGCTTTTTCTTTTAAGCCTTTTTTTAAAGGCTAAACAAATACAGCCAATAAGGTGGGGGAAAAGGTCTTGAGCACAGGGGAGTAACTTGACAAATGAGATGTTTGGTAGGAGATCTGGGAGTGAGATTCATCTGCCACTTCTGTCAGTTTAGTGTTCCTCCTGTCAGCTGCACTGTCCTTACAAAAGACATTTATTTCCTGGGATCTAGGCATTATAGTTGCTTAGATATAAAGTTTATAGCATAGTGCTTTAATACTGCTGCAGTCTTTATTTTGTACATTGATGTTTTGAGAAGTAGGTACATTGGGGCAGGTTAAGAAGAGATAAGTGTTGAAGAGCAGCTCTCTTTGGAGACAGTGGATATTGGTCCCTTTTTCAAAGGTACAACCAATACCTTTAATGAGAAAATTAAAATCTCTTTTGGACTTGATTATATAGTGAAGATGTCTAGGAATTGGGTTTTCAGTGTAATGATTGCTTGGAGTTTCATAATATGGTTCAGCTTCAGCTGTATGATGGCCCCATTTGTGGCATTTTAAGTTGGGTAGAGATTGAATATTGGCTCTTTTGGACATGTGCATGGGAAGGTACCACATCCCATCTTAATGATTTTATTAGTGGTCTGCAGGAAAGAATAGGTCATAAATCGAAGGTGCTCAGAGGAGAAGTTCTGAACAGTAGTCTGAGAGAATTTTTTAAAATGGAATTAGTCTAAGAAGAATTCAGAAAGGTGGTAGATTTCTCATGGAGACAAGAAGGTATCTTATGGGAAATGTGTGAAGTGAAAGGGTTAATCTCATAAATTACAGCAGCTTCAGAATGAAAGCAGGGAGAAATATTGACAGAGGATTACATGGCTGAAACAGATGAAGATGGGAATGAATCTTTCCCCTTGCTTCAAAAATAAACACAGTGACAGGTGAGTCTTTGGGAATTGGAGAGGAAAGGTTGCATGATTGATTGGGCAGCTGCAAAATACCAGTTTGTCAGAGCACTGAATTGGAATAATTCAAGAAATACTGCTGATAAAAGAGGAAGGGAAGAGAAAGTGAACTAGGATAGAATGCGCAGTCTCAAGCAGATGGTCATATTACAGACTTAGCTGCCTGAGACTGCTCACAAGATCCAAGACTGAAGGCTGATGAACCTTTTCTCACATATTCTTGCATGAAGGGACAATGTAGAGGGGAGGTTTTCACAGTCTGAGTTGGAGTGAGAGGACCTTGTTCATGAGAGAGGTGTGTTCTTAGAGCCTTCTTGCTCTGGAACTCATTAACAGGAATGCACAGAAAAAAATGTGTTTGTTCAGTTTGAATCTCAGTATTTTGTGACCTTGAACAAATTATTTGCTTTAACATGTACCTGTTTTCCAGCTGAGATTAATGAGGTATTTATCAGAAAAGTGTTGTAAAACTGAAACGCTTCAGTGATTATTTTCAGATACAACATTTTCAGATGCTGGTGAGACTCGGGATTTATTCGCTGTGAGTTTTGTGGGGTTATTAAGTCCTTGATATTTGTTAGAGTCAGTTTGCTACCTTCCTACCTGACTCAGATAATAGATATAATCTTGTGTTTGCCTGCAGAATCTAAGGGATGTCTTTTCTAGCCTGCTCTCACCTCTGTCTTTACTGCTGCTGTTATTCACACCAGCAAAATCAAATATAGCATAGAGATCTCCCGTGCTGTAATCACACCTTTGAGTGCCGAAGAGGCATAGCCTGGAATAGTGAGTGATAGTGATTCTTATCAAATTCCTAAAATAGGTGGAATTACATCAGAGATAAATTTGAAATACCGAGGCTGTTAAGACGCTGAAATCAGCTCACCAGATGTTTGTGTTTAATTTAGTATCTACACTTTGTTGCAGATGTTTTCCACCACTCCTCTGTCAACTGTGTCAGATGCAGAGCTAGCCATTGCTAACTATGGTAACAGGCAAATTTATTATTAGACACTGACAGCTGAACTTGCCATTTTTTTTAAGATTGTAGGACTACAGGAGCTAATTGGTGAGAAATAATGAAATGAACCATCTAATTTGGAAATATGTTCATTTGCAGACACATTTTTAGTAGAAGTCAATCAAGAGCATGCTAGCACATGCACATGAATGAGGAAACCAAATTTGACACTGTTTCATGATGACTCTGTGGAATAAAGAGCCGTAAGAGGAAGCGTTTAGATTATATGTAGATAGTACATCTGCTTTCAGAGTCATATGCACATTGCTATCACTAGTAAGCTGTTTGCTCGAGGAGGTGTTTAGCATGTGCAGCTGAAGGTTACAGTCACCTACGATACCATGGCAGTGCCCAGCCAGACCAAAGCCAGTGCTATGCTTGTTTCTCCATGGAGCACTTCTCAGAGCATGGAAGGTGACTTGTTAACCTGTGTGTGCTGGAGCTGTGCATTGTTTGTTCACTGCCTTCTGATCACACTCTTAATTTCCCTTGGGTGGCTGTGGAATGCATAGACCGAGATGGGCACTGTGTTGGAGACACTCTGCAGTGTTGAAGTACAGCTCCTAGATTAACTCTGCTTTGCCATAAAGCATCACGCTATCCAAGTGGTGTGTAACAAGTTTTTTCCCTTGTATTTAGTGATTGCTTTCTGACAGGCTCTTTGTGTCATTGTGCTTTAATGAAGGCTTTTTCTGACTAGTGCAGAATCTGAATCTGTGTGACTCAAGATGGGTTATTTTCTTCAGGTTTGGTTTTTTTTTTTAATGCTGCATGTCTTTAGTACTGCAGATTGCCATGACATTGCTTTAATGTTGTAAATTATTTTGATGACTAAGTTAGAGCTTTTTGGGGAAGGAGGAGGAGGTAACATGGTTATTGTACTAGCAAACAGCTTCATAGTACTGTATTGAGAACTACCAGCTAATCTGGTCCTTTGGAATTCCATCTGTTCTGCATGGGGTTTTCTTTCTCAAAGGAGAATTCCATTGGAATAAGGTAGAATTCTTAGGAAATTACTCCTCCTACAGGATAAAACTAAAACCTGTACCATTAAATGTGTTCAGACCATTTAGAATTGCGTGACCAGAAAAGTCATCTCTCCTTCTCATCCTAAGACAAGTTCAGCTATGCATAAATCATCCTAAAAGAAGTTTTCTTGAGCAGTTTTTGTGGTCTTATAATGATGAAGCTTCTAAACTGGTCTGTAAAAATGCTTTATTTTCAGAAAACTTTTCCCCAACTGTCTAATACTTATTTCCTTAATGCAATAAGGAACAGTGTTACCTGTCCTTTATTCCATGTTTTAGTGACAAAAATACCAGTGTTGCCAAGTTTTCCCACTGTCAAATCAGACTGCATCCATCCCAGCAGTTTTGCTGGATCTTTCCTGTTTTTCTGTAGGTAGCATGAGTCTTTTTGCTCTCTGTCCTTCTGCTATTCAAAATGAAGGGTCAAAATGGCTGCAACGCACTATTGCAATGGTGATGTGCTACCAAGGAGAGAGTGTAGTTGTGGTTCAAGCTCAGACAGAGTAATCAGAAGTTTGTGGCCTTTTCTTACCTCTGTCACAACCTTCCTTTGCATTCAGATGTCAGAAGCTCTAGAGTCATTGTCCTAACAGAGTGGTATTTCAAAATAGAGTTTGGTAGTTCGTTGAAGGCACCGGCTGATCAGTCGAGAATAGAATTAACAGTTAAGTAATGCTACTCTCTGAGTGTTCTATTCCTGTCTACTACATAATTGTTGAAAAGCTAATTAATCTCTGTAGATCATAGTACTTGCATATTATGTATATGGTGTTTCATAAATCTTGTGCATCAAGGCTTCTGTTGGTCAGCAAGGATTTGGAGAAGGAAAAGCATCATCTTAACTTGTTAGTTGATTTCTCTGTTGTAGCTTTTTACCTTCTAAAGCACAGAAAGAAAAAGGATCTGGGGCACCTAGTAGTAGTAGAGCTTCCGTCAAGACTTAAAGTGCATTGTGTGTGTTACTCAGACGCCTACCATAAAAAAAAGTCACTTTTGATTTTTCTTTT
>VWZT01004460.1:226829-283581 GCA_013397055.1 Pachycephala philippinensis | reverse complement strand
TTTTTTTTTTTTTTTGGTTGGTCAGATGCCTAGGGTCATCTTAGTGGATTGATTTGTGGACCCTATCATCCTGTTAGCATATGGTTGCCTGTAATTATATGAGTCTTGTGCTTGATGACCCACAGGTCTTACAAACTTTTATTCTACTCTGTAATCTAATGCTTATTTCAACAAGACAAAGGGAATTTGAAGTTTTTAAGTCAAGAAGTATTCTACAGTTTTCCTAGGCAGAAAGCAGTTTGTGCTGGCCAAATTTCTATTTGTAAATCTACAAAGCAGATTAAAGTTTGTGTAGCACCTATTTCCATTGCACGGTTCAGTTGCACAGTTGAACAGTAAATGGGATGCAGTGAAGCAAAACTCTGCCTTTGCGGGCATTTGAGGAACCTATTAAAAATTGAGATATTAAATTAAAGTCCGTGCTGAGATCCTGATTTATAGCATATGGAAGTTGAGGGAACGTTCCACTAACTGCAGTATTTGTCATATAAAATGGCAGTAGGGGTTTGAATGTACAAGCATAACTTACCAAGTTTAACCTTTGAATGCTGAATTTTGTAAATGTGATGCTGTTCTCTACGCAGTTTCAGAATTGGTATATTGGCAGGGCACAATAGAAACACAGAGTCAGCATTATATCTTTAAGGGAGGTAATTATGTATAATCAGATTGTGAAGAGTACAGCAAATTATTTAAATTAGTAATAACTCGTGTTATTTGCTGTATTCTCTGCAAAGAAGTAAAATATAAAGTATAAAATTTAAAATGAAGGAAAATACTTGAAAAGAGTTGTCTGTTTTTTTCATGAAATGGAAGGGAAATACAAATGTTATAGTCATGACATGAGTTTAAGCACCTTGGGCTGAAGCACATACAGTGTTTCTAAATAAATTTATTACTTGTGGTATATTGCTACTTTATTTATCTTCCTTTTCCTGCAGAGGATTGTAGCAAGAGTAGAAGTTCCAATACTGTGCTCTTCTTGCATGGTTAAAATAAAACACTTGGAGGTAGTAATGGGGTAGTTTGTAAAACAGGAAAATGACATACTGTAGGAAAATATATTTTGCATTCTCGGAGAATGGAGAAAAAGAAAAGAACTTATTAAATCTTTCCTATCTTTTGACTCCTCACTAAACCATTACCAGATATGAATGAACTCAGAAGTTATAGAAGTATTAAAAGTTTAGAGTACTACAATGTACAGAATAAAAAGAAAATAAAACATGATAAATATTTAAAAAAAACCCAACCAAAAAGACCACCAAGTATCAGGTTTCCAGGAAAATGCCGCAGCAAATGCTCCACCCTTTAAATCCCAGATATGTCCATGTTGAAGAGGTACTAACAGCTACTGCACTGTAGATGTGCCCACCTGTGGGAATTGCCAGAGTTGTAGTTCTTTAATAGGGTTAACATTGAGAAGGTTAAGGATTAGTCAGAACTGACTTTACATGGGAGGTAACAGTTTTCAGGGTTTGATAGGACACAGTAACGCTGTCTATTACAAGGAAATATATGTGAGCATATATGTGTGAACAATATGACAAAAACTTATCTACATGTACATACATATATATGCATATGGATGTATGCGTTTTTTTCCAGTCGTAACTTGAAATTGGTGTTTTTGGAAAAATACACATAGTCAAAACATTCATGTTGGAATATTACATGCCCACATCTTGACATGAGAAATTAACCTTCCTTCTTGACTGGATGCTATGTATTTCATGTAATCTTAGGAGATTTGAGTGTATTTCATAGAGAAGTCAAATAATTGCTGTGAATGAAAGTAAGTGCTATTAAGGAGCTTGAGAACTTGCTGTTTTAATATTATACCTTGAGAGCAAACCCATTCTCTTCCCTCATTAATCTGGGCTTCCCAAATGGAGTTCTAAGGATGCAGTTTGCCAATTTATGGCTGTTACTGGCAATATTTTGGTTTTAGGAGTTATTTTTAGCTGTAGAAAATGCTATAGTGCTGTTAAAGGTGAGCGTTGGTTTTTTTTAGTCACTGGATCCTCTGCTAAATCCTTCAGTTATTTATTTAGTTTCTGTGCTTATAAAGATTTCAAGACAAGAATTACACAGCCCTTAATGAATAGATGTTATTAAAAATCTGCTGTGTTCTGCTTTTTAATAATAACTGTCCTTGCTTTTCAAAATTGGATGTTTAAAAAATAAGTAGGGCTTTGTGACATAGATAACATCTACCTGAATTTTTCAGAATGCTTCTTGAAAAATCAGAATGAGTACAGTAGTGTGCTTATCAAAAGCTCGTGCCGTTTGAGTCAGCATATCAGGAGATACGGTATCTTTAAAACTGTGAACTGGTGTACTGGCTGAAACACAAGGATTTATCAGGATTAATGGGTTACTCCAAGATATTTTTTGCTCATCACCTTCAAGCACTGTCTATGGCTGCGCAGTGCCTTCTGCAAGTCCATTCCATAGAATCATTGACTGTTAAGGGGTTGGAAGGGACCTTAGAGAGAGTTCCAGCCCCCTCACCCTGGGCAGGAACACTTTCCACTAGACCAGGATACTCAATGCCTTATCCAGCCCGGCTTTAAACACTGCCAGGGTTGGGGCCTGTTCCAGTGTCTCATCACCCTGACAGTAAACTATTTGACATCCTAATGTCTAACCTAAATTTCCCCTCTTCTAGTTTGTACCCTTTACTCTCTGTCCCATCACTACAGTTCCTGACAAAGAGTCCCTCTCTGGCTTCCCTGGCTTCCTTCAGATACTGGGAGGTTGCTGTGAGGTCTCCACACAACCGTCTCTACTCCAGGCTGAACAGCCTCAACTTTCAAATCCTGTCTTCATAGAGATGGTGCTTCAGTCCTCAAACCTGGGGAGGAAAATAGCTTTTTGACTCAGGTTATCAGTCAGCTGAGCAATGTGAGCACCATTTCTGTCATCCTGTAGGCGTGCTCTGTTATTGTAGCTAGGTAGTATCTTCTTTGCTCCTTACATCCATGTTTCTGGGATGGAGATTACTGCACTTCCAAATTCCTTGGTGTTATGAAGCAGCTTGGATTGTGAACTGAAGGATGAACGAGAATGGATAGAAGGATCATCCATTAAAGTATCTAAACGAAATGGACAGCTTCCCATGTTAGATTCACTCTTAGTTGCAGTAAATATGACACACCTGTGCTCCATTGGTGTTTAGGTTACTGGCGTTTCCTTGTACATTTGATAATAGGCTGCAGCACCACTGCATGCACAGAATTTGTGGGGTTATTGGCACCTCCTTTCCCTTGCTCTCTAGATACCTCTCTCCGTGTATCCACACCCTGGAAAAATAGAAGATGAAGCAGTGTCTTCAGACTTACTAGTGAAAGCTGCTATGGTGATAGGGAATTGGGATGGAAATAGTAAAATTTTCCAATGTCCATGGAGGAAACAGGCAGATGTTTACCAAAGCGATGATTAATCAGCAAAACAAGAGTAGCAGAAATATCTGGCAGTGGAAATTACTGCAGGGGTTTTGTGTTTGTGCTGCTGTCCTTTCTTCCAAACAGTACTGAAACACTTTCAAGACTATAAGAAATTTTGTATAGTCTTTATCTGTTGTGGTTGCTTTGAATATGAACTTTAAATCAAATACTGTTATTAATTACTGCAGAATATAGATACTGGTTTTTATTTGCATTTTAATGAGATCAAGTATATACTAAACTTGTTTAATTGAAAATGATTGAGACACGATATTGTTTATTAAAACGTGTTATCTTGATCTATTACAAAGACTGTAATAGATCTTTTACAACTGTTGTAAAAGACTAGGTTTTCTTCTTTTTTCTATGCACTTCATATTGTCAATGCAGCCATGCACAGACTTCTACGTGTCTAAAAACACTGTTTGTCCAAGAGTTTATATTCCATGTGGATAAAAAGTTTGTACGAGTGATTACATTTTAGCGTTAAACACCCATGCTTGAAGTTGGTTTCCTGACCTCTCGAATTTTTATATGTGTTTAGTTTACTGTGATATTAAATAACTCAACATTTGGAGATGTATTTAAAAGGCACTAATATTCTTGTCAGGAACTTTTTATTGCCTTTACCCCCCCCTGAATTTTCAGTCATATATGAGGAGAGTTGATGTATTTGCTTAACTTTTGAAGGCTACAATTACAGCCCTTTGAGCTATAAATTACTTTGATCAGTTCTAATCTGACAGGAAAAATTATGATGATCTAATATCAGAAGATAATAGGAAGGAATGAACCAGTTTGAGATATCTCATAATTCAAGATGTAAGNTTATCTGTTGTGGTTGCTTTGAATATGAACTTTAAATCAAATACTGTTATTAATTACTGCAGAATATAGATACTGGTTTTTATTTGCATTTTAATGAGATCAAGTATATACTAAACTTGTTTAATTGAAAATGATTGAGACACGATATTGTTTATTAAAACGTGTTATCTTGATCTATTACAAAGACTGTACTAGGTCTTTTACAAAGACTAGGTTTTCTTCTTTTGTCTATGCACTTCATATTGTCAGTGCAGCCATGCACAGACTTCTACGTGTCTAAAAACACTGTTTGTCCAAGAGTTTATATTCCATGTGGATGAAAAGTTTGTATGAGTGATTACATTTTAGCATTAAACACCCGTGCTTGAAGTTGGTTTCCTGAACTCTCAAATTTTTATATATGTTTAGTTTACTGTGATATTAAATAACTCAACATTTGGAGATGTATTTAAAAGGCACTAATATTCTTGTCAGGAACTTTTTATTGCCTTTACCCCCCCCTGAATTTTCAGTCATATATGAGGAGAGTTGATGTATTTGCTTAACTTTTGAAGGCTACAATTACAGCCCTTTGAGCTATAAATTACTTTGATCAGTTCTAATCTGACAGGAAAAATTATGATGATCTAATATCAGAAGATAATAGGAAGGAATGAACCAGTTTGAGATATCTCATAATTCAAGATGTAAGAATATCTGAAAGATATTTTTCTTTAATAGACATTTAGTATGATGCATATTGTAGTGTTCTTCATACAAGAGCAAAGCGACCTTCAGTGAAGGTCCTTTCAGTGGTGTGACTTCAGATAAGGAAATTATGCATTTTTAGCTCTCTTGATACTGAAACTGCTTATCATTTGCTGATTTGAAAACAGGTTTAGAAAAACACTGCTGAGGTGCTTACCCACTTGTCAGTCTGCTTTAAAGAAATGTAATGGAATAATATATCTTAATTATTTCTGCAACACAATCAAGTTGAATATCTATAGGAATCTTCTGAACACATAGTAAATGTTGGAAGACTGAATCTAGGGTGAAGCCTATATTAGATAATTTTTGAACGATGGGCACAGAAATGCAAAGTAACTTAGAACTTAGTTCTAGTGACACATCATTATCCATAATTACCTTTCACTTGATCTGACAATGTCATCACATCATTCTTAACCTTCTGTGCCAATTGTTTTAACACCACCTGGACTAGAACAGTAAGTTCCACAACACTGTGAGTCTGTGGCCTGAATTAAGAGAACATTTACTGTGACCATCTCCATAGAAAACAAAGAAAATAGAACAGAGTTGAAATTTGGTTTGTTTCAATGAACATATGTCCTGCCAACCTAGAAACAAACTTTGGAAAAGGATATCGGAAGGTGATTGATTTTCATGAACTTGTAAGCACTTATTAATAAAATGTCTTTTTTTGTTTGCCAAGTATGTTAACAAAATAATCTATGTATGTTGTACACTGCACAGAGAAAGAAGGGGAAAATACTGAACGGAGTGAGTTTGTGTGTCAGGAAATTTAGCAGTTGCTATATTCCTGTTCTTAATCCTCCATCGGTCAGCATCTGCATTATACTTGTGTGCTTGGTAATTGAGCTTAATTGGTTTGCAGGGAAGGGTACGATACATTAGATCATTAACTAAAATTAAGTATGTCAGGGACTTTCCCCAAATGAACTTATATTTTTGCTGGTGTCGGCATAGAATAGTTTTCATAGATGGGCTATGTAGAATGTTTTCCAAATGTTCTCTAAAAACCTAGCATAGAATAGTTGAGGCTTCCTAATTATAAAATGAAATTGGTGGTTAATTTCAGTGAGTAGCTTTACTATGTTGTCTGCTTCTGGCTGTGGAGGTACGGTGTTAGAATCTTCTCTAGCGATCCTTTTTGGAGACAACTCTAGCATGATGGTGGCAGGGTTTCTGAAATTTCCATTCTGCTGGTGTGGTTTCTTCAGGAAGAGGGGCTAGGAAGAGAAAGAGGAAGGAGAATGTATTTATATAGCTTCAATCTGACATCACTATTTTTAACCTGAAAAGGAACTTTTATTTGAATCAAGTGTAATTAAGATTAGGAAATAGTAATTTAGTGCTTTAAAAAATAAACACAACCAACCACTTGCTGTCCCTCCCAAATGCTCTGGGTTTTAATAGATGACATTACTTTTACAAAGAGTACACAGCAAAGCTGTTAGGTCTGTATGTGCGGTCTTTTAGATCCTTGATACTGGCCTTCAGGGGTTTTTCTTTGTTAGCTATGATTTTACACTGTGAACTTCACCAGTAACATATGCATATATTACGTTTCCTGAATTTAATGCCTGACTGGAAGCAGTTATTACTTTTCACCTCTACAATTGACTGTGGATTGCAGCATGGGCACTGTTGCTGGTATACAAGGAAAATTGGTTTACCTACACTTACCTTTGCTAGATGAGGACAATTAAAAAAGGGTAACAGGAATTAATTTTTTCAAGTGTCCAATTAAACTCTATGTAAGCTCCTGTACTTTTCAGATTGAGATACACTTTAATTTAGTCTAGTTTAATTATTTGAGTGAAGTAAATGGAACCAAGTTAAAGACTAGCATAATTCAGGATAGGTGTTTACAGGTGGCTTCAAATTATTCAGTTCAATTTAAATTCAGGTGTTTATTTGATTTGATGAACTTTTCTGAATGTCCCTATGTAGCAAGCTGCCTATAAGAACAAGTCTTTTTTGGTAAATATTCCTGCTTTAATGCATGCATTTTTGTAGTCTCAGCCTATTCTGCTTCCAGTTGCGTGCTTCATCCTGTAGTTTTATTATTCTATTTATTGCATTTTATTTACAGTGTTAAATATGGCCTCTTCATAATCATTCACTTGAAATTTATTATTGGAAACTCATAAATGAACTGGCAGAATGCACAGGGAGATGCTATTTTTCCTCTTCTCAAACAGGAAATCTTTGCTGGAAAACAGACTCATTGCAACAAAATTTTCTTTCTTTAACTTGAACCAAATTTCCGCACAGATTCTCCAGCTGATGGTTGTGTTACTTAGAAGAACTGGGATTTAAATAAGGGTCTGCGTCTGTTTTTTGAGGCTTGTTGACAAGATCTTTGACTATTACTATAGGGAATTAGTCCTGTAAAATTTTAGTTATTACATATTACAGAACAAGGAACACACGGTTTTCTTTGCTGTGTGCAAGATATCAGTGGTTCCTCCTAGACCCTCCTTTCTCTGCTATACTGAGCAGAGCTATGGGACAGCTGTTCCAATAACTCATTTTCCCTTTTAATTCTGAGTATTTCCTGTATCTCTTTCTATGCCTGCACATTAGGATAAGCACAGAGCACTTAATTGGCAAGTTCATAAAAGTCTATTAAACTCAGTATAAGATACTGGTAGTACTTTCTCTGATAAGCTTCAGCAGTCTGCTTAGTCGTCATAATTTATTATCTTCTATCACAAAGTCTTGCTCGGTCACAAAAGTCACAGCAAGTCACCACACCTCCTTCTGTTAGGAAACTGTGAGTAGTTCTCTCCACAGCTTTTACAAGGAGCAGCAGTGAGCAGACACTAGCTTTTTGGAAGAAAAATCCTTTATTTACACAAGATTATACAAAGATTACTTTTCAACTTACTGCAAAATCCCATAGTTATGAACTGTATATACAAAATGACTCTGAAGAAAGGAAATTTTTTTTATTTATTTACTTATTTCTCTACAACCTTCTAAGCAAGTTGCACTAACTAGAATATGTGCAATATATACACAAACAAGTTAATTAAAATGTATATGGTACCCATCAATTAATTGATTTTTAAGCTTTTCCACTTACTTGCATTGTATGACTGACCTAAGAAAGAAATACCAATTCCTATGTACTTTGGGTGTAGTTAAAATAAAACTAACTCTCTAATTTTATTGCAAGCACAGGCAAACAGGAAAAGCACATATGCAGTTATTATAATTATTTTAAGTGATCTGACCACATGTACAAAACAGAATAAAAAATATACTGAGCTTTGATTCTGCTTGTGTTCAGGGCCAACAGTTTGTGCATTTAACAATGATTTTCTAAAAGCTTCCACAGGTCTTATTGGGTCAGAAGCATAACCCTAGTTCTCTTTTTGCTTTTTTTTTCTTGTTAGGATGATGAAGTGGTTCTGCAGTGCACAGCAACTGTTCACAAGGAGCAACAGAAATTGTGTCTTGCTGCAGAAGGATTTGGCAACAGGCTTTGCTTTTTGGAATCCACATCAAATTCTAAGGTACCACTGAGTGTTTTGTCATTTCACGTCACAAAGCAAGGATAGTTGTAGCTTTGCTTGCGTTGATGTAATATACACAAATCTGTCAAGGAGAATGGACAAATCAAATCTATCAATAATACAAAGAATATTTAATCCCCATTCAAAGTTTAATTCTAACTTTGTCCTTTGGCTGGACTAATGTGGTGTTTTCTGTTTTCACTTTTAAACTAGTTAGCTACAGAAGTCCATCCCAAATAACATGCTTGTTATTTTGCTTGTCTGAACTCAGTTGTAGTAAGCCACAGTGCAACTTTTCTGCACTGCAACTCAAAGACAAGCTGATTGCTCTGATTCTAACTCCACAGAAAAGAGAGCGATTATTCTATTTGTGGTAAGTTTTTATTCTGTGGCATTTATATTGAAATGATTATTACTTTGAGACCTAATTCCCTATCTGAGCATAGTGCAAGTATCAAAATTTCCTCATCTAACACATTTTATCTAAGCCTTCTCTAATTCTGCTATATATGCAGTAGAGTAGTTTGAAAAAATAACTTTGCTGTTTATTGCAAAGAAGGGATTTTGTTTCACAATCACATATGCTCAAATAAATGTTTTGAAGACAAAAATGGGCCCCCTGAGGGCAGAACTGGTTTTTCGGACAAAGTAATGGATATACTTGTACATTTTATTCATAGAAAGGGAAGAAAATTGCCTAACATATTTGTTTTTTCCTTAGTTAAAATATAAATATTTGATAAGAAAATATAATAAAGGTAAAGCCTCTGGAAAGACATGTAGAAAGATTTAGAACAAAAAATGATGGTTATCTTGCCAGCTTTCATAACATCACTTTGATTTTCCCTGATACTTCACAGAGTAATGCTTCATTTTCTG
Organism: Pachycephala philippinensis; assembly: GCA_013397055.1. Taxonomy (NCBI): domain Eukaryota; kingdom Metazoa; phylum Chordata; class Aves; order Passeriformes; genus Pachycephala; species Pachycephala philippinensis. Next base: position 274,157 of record VWZT01004460.1, on the reverse strand, counting down.
TCTCATCATTTTGAATGTATTATTCATAATAATAAATTTTTCACTAGGATATTAATGATTCATTATAATAGCAGTGATCTTGATGAAGTAATTCATGCTGCTCTGTTTTAAATGAATCTTTTTAACAATAAAAATGTGCTAGGATAGAAGTGGTTGTAGTGCTAGTTGCCTGTGAGGCCTGAAAGATCTATTTAATGAATTTGTTATCATTCAGTAAGTTTGGATATTAAATCTACAGTCTCTCTGTCCCCATCTAAAACTCCTGAATATTCTTGTCTTTAAGGAATACAGTGTAGATTTCATATCGCTTTTCTGTGCTTGTTTGCTGATGCTGCTTTTTCTCCTTGTTTTATAAAACAATCTGTATTCTGCTCATTCTTCATGAGCTTGGGAGTAAAAAAAGCAAACAAAAGAAAGCCCCTGCTGCTCATCTGTGATTTAATTTTTAAGGGCTGACAGTTGCTAGGATGAGCTCATCTGGAGTCATTTGTAGATATAAATACTGAGGGAGCCATAAAATTATCAAATCCTTAAAGCAAAGTTGACTATAAATAAGAGTAAACAAAAATGTTTTCCTGCCTCATGTTTGTATCCATCGAATGTTACTATTGAATTATGAGGAACATAGGAAATATTCAAAGAGGTATGTGATAATTTGAAAATAGTTCCAACAGAGTTCTTGAGCCTGTTAAAAAAATTTCTATGCATGTCTTAGAGGCTGTTTTCCAGTTAGAGTGGGATTGTGATTCACTGTAATGCAAACAGTAGTGTGGCATTTGATTTACAGGCAGGGATCAAGGATGAGATGCAAATCCAAGCACCAGTAACAGGCCAAACACAAGTAATAGACTTCCGCTATCATCCTGGACTTGCACTCTTGAGAATGCTTGTTAGTATCCCTTGCTTTTCTCCAATATCTTTCAGGATGGGGGTCCTCATGGTGTAGCTGACATTTTATTAGCACAACTTCCTGCCCCCGGATCACTAAATAATTCACACCACTAAAGTAACAGATTGAAAATATATCTTGATAGAATAATTTGGTAACTTCTGACTATTAATACTTATCTTTGTGCAGCAATAACACTGGGGGCTAAGACAAAAGATGCATGTATAGGCAAAGTAAAACAAGGAGTTCATTCACCTGCTCCCATGAGCAGGCAGGTGTTCATCCTGAGGAAAGTAAGGCTTCATCATGCATCATGGTGGTTTGCGAAGACAAACATGGTCATTCTGAATGCCCCCTGCTTCCTTTTTCATCCCCCCTGCTCTATATGCTGAGCATGAGGTCATATGGCCTGGAATATCCATTGGATCTGTTGGAGTCAGCTGTCCTGGCTGTGATCCCTCACAACTCCTTGTGCACCTCCGGCCTGCTCGCTGGTGGAGTGGGTTGAGGAGCAGAGAAGGTCTCGACTTAGTGCAAGGCTGCAAATTGCTCAAATTGACCACATATCTTGAAGAACAAAATAACAAATAAACAAGACATCAGGTCTCAATTATATGTAATCTTATTAATAGGAGACAGTCCTGAATATAAAACATACAGGCTTACTCAAGATAAATGCATGACTACCTCATCTATAGAGGTGTAGTAGCTCAAGTGAAAAATATTTATATTTCAATTCCTACCAATTTCAAAGCAGATCTGTCTCAAAACAGATCTTGTTCTAGGAATAGGTTGCAAGTTTCAAGTGTATAACAATATGACATTTATAAATCATCAAAAAATTTTAACATTGAAGAAGTTGCAGCAGCAAGAATAACAAAACCCAAAGAAGACATGCTGATGACTAAATTTAAAATGCTTATTTTCCTTATCTCATACAAGTATTTCTTCAGCAAGTTTTGTCCAATCTATAGCATGAATATTTATTTCGTAAGTAAGAAGAAGAAAATAAGGGATGGATGCCAAAAAAAAAGGCAAAAGCCCCATTATTATGGTTTAACCCCAGCCAGCAGCCAAGCCCCACACAGCTGCTCACTCACTCCTCCACCAGCAGGATCAGGGAGAGAACCAGCAGGGTAAAAGTGAGAAAACTTGTGGGTTGAGATAAAGACGGTTTAAAAGGAAAAGCAAAACTTGCACACACAAGTGAAACAAAACAAGGAATTATTTCACTACTTCCCATGGACAGGCAGGTGTTCAGCCATCTCCAGGAGAGCTGGGCCCCATCACATGTAATGGTTACTTGGGAGGACAAACACCATCACTCCAAATGTGCCTCCCCTTCTTCCTTCTTCCTTCCACTTTATATACGGAGCATGATGCCATATGGTCTGGAATATCCCTTTGTTCAGCTGGGGTCACCTGTCCTGGCTGTGTCACCTCCCAGCCTCCCATGCACCCCAAACTTCCTCTCCAGCATAAGCAGAAAAGACCTTGGCTCTGTGCAAGCCCTGCTCAGCAATAACAAAAGCATCTCAATATTATCAACCCTGTGTTCAGCACAAATCCAAAACACAGCCCCATACCAGCCACTGGTAAGAAAATTAACTCTACCCCAGCCAAAACCAGCAGACCTGTACATCTCCTTTTTGACAATCTATAGGTAATTTTGTTTCAGCATTGCTTGCTGTACTTTTGAATTTATTCCTTGTGTGGAAGACCATCCCTTTTATTAAACCAAAAATTAGGATTAGTTATCTTATCTCAAGATTAGTGAGAGCCGTTTCTTTACATTTGAATATTAGTTGTTGCTTTTTATATATCAACAGATTGGTAATATGAGGAAGCCCATTCATTAAAAGATTATGTTGTCTGCTAGTGACGTAATTTTTCTTTAGACTTAAATAATGCATGGATTGCTGAAAAGCAAACAAGCTAGAGCTGTGTTTTAACAGCTCCTGAAAACTATTCCTGTCCATAGTGCAGAATGAAAAATACTCAGCTCTTGGTCAGTCACAAATGTGGTGTTGGTCCCTTGTGAATCACTGCACAGCAGAACACTGAAAGCTGAGTTACGCTTTTCTAAACGGCATAATGATTTGGGTTTTTTCCTGTTTTTATGGCAGGTGGTAAACTCATATTAATTTCATTATGCCCCGAGGTATGGATCTACTTTACATCATTGAAAAGGACTGATAAAAACTATGTGTGGGGTTTTTTTTCCCTCTTGAAGTCTCTGTAATTTGGACTTGAGAGAGGGGAGGATAACATAGTGAGTGTTTTTGAAGGTCTGAAAAAGCCTCCCAAACTGGTTTTTGTTTTTCTGGGTTTTTTTCCCTTCACTTTCTTGAAGAAGGCAGTGCAGTGTGTGATCCTATGGTTTGATCTTTTTACCTAGAATAAGTTACAGTGCTGAGAGTAGAGTCCAGAAACTGATAATAATTCTATTTGTAAAGTAAGGCTGTATTTCACATGGAAGTAAGACTCTGATAACTTATTTTCCATTTTGCTTTTGAAAAGTCACTTCTGTGTCAGAGCAGAAAGGTTCTTCAGGTTTGGTGCTGGACAGGTGTAGGCCAGTGGGCCAGGAATGCTGACTCCCTTATCCCGAGTATGTCAGTGATGCTCTGTGCTTTGTTGGTCCCTAGATGCTACTCTTGTGTAAGGGGGTAGAAAATAAAGCCTGAGGGTAAGACTGACATACTGTTTCTTGTGCTGACAAATACAAATTCTTTGATTTTTATCTTTGCCCTTTTTTTGGTCATATGAATTGGCAGGAGCTGGACAGGTGGCTATGCTTAAAGGGAAGAGGAAAATGGGGGGAGGGACTGGAGAAGGTTATACCTGGCACAGACAAGGCTACATGAAAATATGATTCTGTAGTATTTATGCAAGCTGTTTCCATGCCAGCAGTCAAATTCTGTATGGATGTGTCTGGAGAAGGGTGTCATCCTGAATGGTGGGACATTGGCCTGAACTCCTGTACCCTGATTGCCTCTGGGAGAAAATCTCTTTTCTCTGTTCATCTTCCAGAACGTACGATCTGAAGGCACGGGTTGCCTTCTTTTTTTGCCTTTTACAGCAAACATATTCTCAGTGGACAAGGCAAATAATCTGTCTCCAGAGAGACTGAGTCTGAAACTCTTTCTGACAGCTGAGAAACAGTATCTGCATTGTGCAGTTTTTGATTGTGTAAATCCAAGTAGATAAAAAAAACATGTGGTGTCCATTAACATATGGATGCAAGTAGATGCTTTTTGAGCAGTTACTGACATAATGAAATAGTGAGTTTTTAAAAAATTTATTCACTCTGACAAATCAGATCAGTATTGTTTGCTTGTGTTTACATTGGATCATTCTGTGAATCTGCCATTTGGTAAGGTGGTTGGTCGGATTTTTTTTTAATAATTGCAGTGGTTTATTTCTGTACATGTGTTTCCACATCATCCATCTAAAAAAAAAATCAAAAAGTTTGTCAGGGCTTTGTAGCTGCACCTCCAAGCCCATTTTAATTGCTTTTGTGTCATGTTGCCAAAATGAATAGTCCCATTTAATAGTAAAGATGGCACTTAATCTTATGTAATCTTATGTTCAGAGGACTCCATTTAGCTGACTTTGACTAAAATTGTTGATTTTAATAATTTAAATGAAGAGAATTTATGCATACTTACATATTACTTGGCTGACTTGACATACATAATTTAAACACAGGTAGATGATGTCTTCATAGGTGTAGATCAGACAAGATTTTGTTCAGTGAGTCATTCTTTCCCAGTAAAATGCTCTGAAGGAGTAATGTAAATAAGAACAGTGTGTTTCACAACATTGTTTGTAGTTTTAGGCAACATATGGTTTACAGAATTTTAAATATTATCTTTATTATTTATGTATATCCAATTCAGTTTTTACTTCTTGTAAATATTATATAAATTTTGAGCCTAAATGCAGATTGGTAGTTATATCCATCAGACCTGATTGTGATCCTTGCACTTAGTCCCAGAAACCAACATAAATATTTCTTGAGATGGAAAGTCAATAATTTAAAACGACTGTGAAACATTTGGACTATGGAAAACACTGGGTCAGATCTCCATGGCTGTAAAGCAGCAACAGAAATATGGCTTTGGATCAGCTGAAAGTTGTGGGCATTCTTACTAGGCATAACAATACAGTTTAGCATATTTGTACTGTCACCTGTAACTCAGGCAGTTCTTAAAAAGGAAACAAAATGTGTGATATCAAGCAGGTCACCACAGACTAAATAGTGTAATAATAATAGATCTAATCTTTGAAACCTTGCTGTTTTCATTTTTCATCATATCTCCCATAGAAGCAGATATTTGGAGTTTTAAATTCACACAGGAACAGATTATTTCTGATTTTAAAGAAATATTTTTTATCAAATCTAGTTTTGCTAGAGATACACACTGAGTTTTAGCTTAATGAGGCATTATTTGCTACCAAATAGGAATTGAAAGCTCTTCCTGTCTTCAAACTGCACATTCATGAATGGGAAAGAGTTTCTTTTTGAATTATACTCACTTACTTAATATTTTTAAAAGTAAGACATTGTTATAGGCCAGTTCTCTGGTTTTGGGGACAACCCTGAAAGCTTAATACTGGTTATTTAGAACCCATGGAGTTTTATTATAAGTCTTTAAATATATTGTGTACTTGGGATTTTCTTGTCAAAATGTATTTTAGAAATGTATAAGATTGTCATAGATAAAGCACCTGGGAAAAAGCCTGCACAGAAGAGTTCCGAATTCCTAAATATGCTGGTAGAGTGCATGACAAGTAACCTGAACATGTAGTGACAAAAACTGAAAGATAGAATCAAAGCAATTTTTTAGGTCAGTTTAGTTGATGATAATACTCCAAGTGACGGCATTGAATGAAAGAATAATACATATGATATCTATGCATGCATTATGTCTGCTATAAACTAAACAACCCAACACAAATTTCAAAACGCTCATTTTCTTTTTAATATTAATGATGTTTCACACTACTAGTGACATTAGTTTCCTTTCAAGAAACTTTAACCGAAGTTAACTTATGAAATTTAATGAACAAAACGGGAGTTGTAATTTTTTCAGTGAAATATCTAGTTTGCAACTTTCTTCATTATCTAAATATGTGTTAAAAACAAACAAACAAACCCTAGATGCTTACAAAACCACATATGATGTGGTTGTTTAGGGTGTTTTTTCTTGTTTGTTCATGTAGGTTTTTTTGGGTATGTGTTTGTTTGTTTGAGTTTGCTTTTTGTAGAACAGATGTAGGAATTCCACTTGCACTCTAAAATAAGTGAAGAAAACCTGAAAAATCCCATTAAATTAGTTTTCCTTTTGAACTATGTATCCCAGTAACTGTTTGTGCCTCTCATTACATAAAGATTAAAATGTAAAAAGAAGCAGATATGCTGAAAAATCTTGTCTGAGATATGGCTGTGACACAAGCACTATGATCGAATAAAGTCAGATGTGTGGTGTACAGTCCTGTAATTGGTTTGGTGAGTTTCTAGGGGCTTCTAAAAACCTGCCAGTTTGCTATGATTTATTTTCTGAGTCCTAGCATTTTTAGTACAGTTCCTAATAAAAAGGAAAGTTGCTATCATTGCATATTGGGTTTATCTATTTGCATTTTGAACAGTCTGTTCAAGGCAGTGCCCATATCCAAATGCACAGTTGATGGTGTTTGGGTTTGTCTTCTTCCCCATTTAGTATACAAGTCTTGTGACTCTAATAGTCTTGGGACTGTGTGTTAAGGACTGCAAACAGATTATTTGCCTTCACCAAATGCACTAACTGGAATGAAATACAATAAGAAAGTTCTTGAAAGATAAGTATATGATATATAGAGGAAATCCAAAATATTTTGGGGTAGGAGTTCTTATGTGGGTACATTCATGTCTGATGCAGGTTACAACTGCTGGCTGTTCAGTGCAAGCACAACCCCAGCAGCTTCAGGCTTGCTGCCTTACCCTGGGAAACTGAACACCACGAGGTTACACAGTTGGCATGTTCTGCCAAGTCCCCTAGAGCTCGGCATTTTAAATATTTTCTCTGAAGGGTTTAGAGTGAAATGTACTTCATTAGTACACACAGAGTAGTTATAAAGCAGTCATTTGAATTTTAATTAGACTGATATGTAGCTGCACATCTGAAAACCTGAGAAAACATTCATAAATCTGTGTTTCAAGCTAAGAACACATGAAAGTATAAATGCTTATTTTAAGCCTTTTGGATGAACGTTTGTCTAAAGCAGCAGCTTCAAATTAGCTTCATACCCCTTCTTAGCACTTGAAGTCATGGTATTATTACTTTGTACTCAGTATTTTTGAGACCTGTTGGGCTAAATCTGTCTTAGCAGACTCCTATGAATAATCCTAGCCCAATGGGCTCTCAGAAATTAGGGCAAAAAATGTGGCCTATTAATGAGTGAATCTGTGTTTATTTGAGATATCTAATATTGATCATATCTGAAACAAAATGAAAAAAATAGTATCAAATTTTTTTTGTTTATTTCTTAAGACTTTTTGAAACTTAGACATTTTGGGTCATGATTTTCGAGATTTTAGGATTTACGTCCTGGTTACTTCCCCGTGAAGAAGGAGGAAGATTATTTGTGCTTTTGTAGCAACTGAAGGAATGCTGTAACTTGCTATCATAACAAGAATATTTTCAACATTAAATTGAGGGTGTTAGTTTATAAACAGTCTGGATTGGAAGAGGGAAATTGGGCAAGTGGAAGTAGTTTGGAGTTTGAAGATGTATGCTTTGTGACCCTGTGTTTGAAACCCAAATGCAAGTTGTTTTAGTAACTTTCCTAGTGCTGACAGTTGGGTTACCACACAGAAATACAAGAATAACTTTTTCTGGTTTCACAAACAAAAGAACAGTCACTTTATTTTGCATTGAAAAACCACAGGCCAGATGGTAAAAGAAATTATTATGCTCTTAAAGAATATGCATAAATTCACAAGATCACAGTTCAGGCTATTTTTCCTGAGTGTTCAATTATTTTTGAATAATTGCTGGAAGTTTGCTGTTTGTTTGAAAACCTGTAGATAAGAGAGATGATCATGAAACCACACTGACACCTCTAGCCCGTTTTTCTTAGGAAACCAACATGTGCTTAATACCTGGAAGATGGGAATAGTACTGTGGTTTCCCACACTATGACTAGTCCTTAAGATGTCCTCCTTATCTGTCTTTTTTTTGGCTTGGCCTTTTACAATACCATTAATAAGCCAAAAGGAGTTTCAAAGTTCTCTGTGCCCCAGTACAAGGATCTTGTAGAACAGTGATGGTGTGCACTCTGCCTTTGTGCTGCCTGCAGCCTGGTAGCTGGGGAGTTGTGTGAGCTGGAAGGGGTTTGAGACATCGGCAAATTAAAATTAGAATCTAGAAAACTGTATGTGCTTGTGCATAACAGGGGTCTGCAAAGGTCTGTAGTTATTACCTTATTATCTGATATCAGAATGTGAACTTTTGAAAAGGAAGATCTTGACTGTGGTAAAGGAGCAAACTCCAGTTGGTCAGTGATCTAAATGAATGTGGTAGTCTCACACAGGGGTGACATCTGTGACCTTGTTTTACTCCCTCCTTGTTATACTCCTCCCTGAACTTGTATTGAAGGGTACCAGGAAAAGAGTAGAAGTCCAAGGATTGTTTAGTTCCTTGAGACTGTCTTTACCATCTCTGAATTTTTAAGCCTCTTGCTTTATTGCCTCTTGTGTAATTCACTTCCGAGGCAGGTGGGAAATGCATGTGGGTATTTCTGTCTAGACAGTACTTTGTGGAAGCTTTGTGTTCTGTGTGTTACTGAATGATAAGCAAAGAATTATTTAAAGCAGCAGTTGGTTTTATCTTAACAGCTTAGTTGCAATATTTCAGTACCCTAGACCAAGAAGGAACAAAATTTGAGTATTTAGAACAGATTACTCCTGCAATTATTCTTTTTGATTTTGTGGTTAATAGGGGTGTATAGTAAAACAAGTGTTTATTTTTCACATCATGAAGTGGATGTTCAAATGTAGTGCCATGCCCATGCAAGCAGGGGCTTTATATACTTAGACATTGATAGATAATCCACAGTTTCTGAGTATACATGGTGAGCTTTTTTTTCAAACAGATATTTATGCCTGAAAGTATTATTGCACTTTTTATCAGCAGTGGAACCTTGTCAGTATAAGTCCTTAAATCCCTGGAGTTTCCTGGCAGGCAGTCCTTGCTTTTAGGACTCTTCAAATTCTTCTCTTCCTGACCCAAATTATCTGCTAGAGTTCCTGTTGGGCTACAAGAACTTCATTATTAAAGACAGAATTTTTTCTTTTTTTAACTGAAAAACTTTCAATATACCATTCTAATTGGTTTGCTTTACATTACAGAGGTAGATGTATATGTCTTTTAAGGTAATGTATTTTTTTTAAATATAATTTTAAACTGTCTTGCCCAGCAGAGAACTGATGATGCATCTCCTTTCCTTCATTTAAGGGCAAGTCGAGGGTGACTCAGAGCATAAACTCCCAGGGCCCCATTCATCAATATTTGATTTTCCTAGGTACACAGGTTGACCACTGATTTCAGCAACATACAGTGGAAAATATAATAGTTGAAAACGCAACAAAATCCTTAAAAGTTAAAATTTGATTTCTGTTATGTTTTTTAGTTGATAGTTCATGAGATAAATAAGCAGATTTTACTTCTCTTAGACATAGTGTTTCATGTTTATTGCAATGTGGATGAATTGCTCATAAGAGTTGGTGTTCTGGAAGGATTAGTATTGATGTTTATTTGGATATCATTTTTACATGTTAAAACTCTACTGTGAAGATTTCAGATATGGGATAAATTTAACAGTAAGAGAATCTCAGCAAATAATGTCCTGTTGATTATTATGCAGAGGCAAGAACTTCCACTGACACAGGTCAGGCCGTGTCGCTTATTACAGGCACAAAACATGGGCATGTTTGCCCTGTTTGTTTGATCCCGAAAGGTTACAGGGTTGCTGCTTCAAAATATGATTGTTGTAATGTGTATGGTTTATATTAAATCTGGTCAGAGATTAGGAAGATTTTCCTTTTGGGTATCTGCTATGCTTTTCAGAGAGGGACAAAATAGTATTTTATAAAGGTCATCTTTCTGATGCTGCAAGAATGAAAGGGTAGCTGCTTCCTTCCAGGTTCTAAAGCAACAGTACCCTCCCAAATGGTAATATTCTAGATTCTTCCATTACTCATTGCAATAGCTGCAAATACAACATAATCTCTAAGAATAAAAGGGAACGTTAAAGTTTTGAGTAATTCACGTTAGATTAGCATAATAAAATAGAATTTTCGGGATAAATGTGAAGATAAACAAACCATGTTTTGTTAATTTGGATGTGTGCCTAGACCCTCTGTAGCACTGTTGATCCTATGAGCTTTTTTAATTTTATTAATCAGCATGGAATTTTCCTAATTATCTTAAAAAATAACACATTTTCACTGCATTAGGGTGATACACTTTTAATTAATGTTCATCTAAGCTTCTGGCTACAGCAGCATATGTTGTGATGGGAGTTGAGCTGATGGACCAAGTTTATCCATCAATGCTGCAATGTAGTTGTATGAATCCTTACCCAGTATCACTTGTATCTGTTGCTAAGAGTTTTAAATTTTTAAAAAGGAGATAAAAAGGAAACAGCTCTCAGTAATGTAGATATGTGGGACTTCTGTCCTTAGGTTAGAAAGGAGACTAGAGGGAAGAGATGGAGGACAAGAGGAAAAAGCCTCTTATCCGTTTAAAGATGGAATGTATGCAGCCCTTAATCTATACAGAAAGTAAACACCATAGCAGGAATTACAGCTTTCAAGTGATTAAGACAGTCTGCTCTGTTAATAATGGCCTCAAGACCTTTGACAGATTTCAGGATCAAAGCTATTTCCGAAGAGCAAAAACTGAAAAATTCTAAGATGAAACTTTTAAACTGTTTTCAGGTTGAAGGAAAATACTCTAATTGTACTTAAGTGAGAACATCTTACGTAGAAGTAGGTTTCTTATGGATTTTTAAAGAAGATTGTGAGAAGGAAAAACCCCAAGAAGCGGTTTCCTTCTACACCTTCAGGTTTGTACAGATTGTTTCAGGCACACACACAATTTTCTTTGCCAATGAGCTCTGTTACACAGTGACCAGCAGATGACATTCACTATCTGAAAATGAAAGTGGGGAAGGATTTTTGTCTTCACTGCTGTGCGAACTCATAGAGGATAAAAACTAATAACTCCTTGTAATCAGACTAAGACTACTGTAGAGGAGTGTTTGATGTATCAACAGAAAGTATGCTCAGTGTATCAAGGGTTTTTTCACTGCTGGATTTATCAAATCTAATGCTTCACTTATGGGAGAGTTCTGCACTCAGAGGTCTGGACAGGATGGGGAAACTTTGTATATGTGACCAGAGAGAGTATTCTTAAGAAAATTAAAACAGTCAGTTGTTTAGGTCAGATTAACAAGGAAATCAGCATGTAGTGGCATAGGCAACCAACACAATTCAAGAGAACCATCGAGGACATTGAGCTGTCTTGTGTTTTAAGATTTGAAACGGAATGATTGCAATGTATTTGTGTCTGACCTCAGTTCCATCACTAGCTGTTTTTCCCTGTGTTTGCCTCCTTTAATTTTTTTTTCCTTTTTTTAAATTCTAGACCCTGTTCTGATTTTGTCCTCCCGTCAGTTTCTAACTTTTATCTCCTGATACAGTTGTCTGTGAAACAAGGACTTTTTAGAGTTTTAAATTGTTAACAAGGACCTTTTTACTATGTCAAAAATGACATTTTTCAGGAAGTAGAACATGATTTTTGACGTTTTTCCTAGAAAAAGTGAAAAGCGTACTTGTGACAAAAAACCACTCCCTTGTCAAACTGCTCTTCCAAAAACACGAGGGCATTACAGGTTTTAGGTACAGTAACATAAGAAGTTTTGAATGTTGGGAGCTTCTCTTCTTTTGAGGGAAACAACTGCTTGGGATGAAATGTCCTATAAAAGCCTCATACAGAAAGTGATGGTTTCAGACTGAAATAGTCATAAGCAGCTGATAGCAAACTTTCTGTGGGAGGTGTCCAGGCAACCTTCACAGTCTGCTCTTGGTAAACACATGGAAGCTTGACAGTGTTCCTGGAGGAGTTCAGTGGAGAGGACAGTGTTACTTGACACTCCTCTCTACAGAACTGAAACCGTAAGGCTCATAATTCATTCTCTGTCTTTTCTGCTTTGGGATTTGATGAATATGTTTCATTCCGTTTGGCTGCTGGGACTTGTCAGACCCATGTATTTCTGTACTGGGTCCATTGTTTCTATGACAAGCTTGAAAACAAGGAAAGCTATGCCTTCTGTGTAGAGTCCCAGAAATAGATGTTTTTTCGTGGTAATATTGAGTGTGCTTCATCACTGTCACCAGACAGAATCTCATTTAAATAGAAAGGGCTGCCAGAAAGATGGAGATGTATAAATTTAAATGTAACTTGAAAATAGCTGATGGGTTCAGTTTCTTTCAGGCTCCCACAAATAGGACTACAGATGTTTTGCTTAAATGCGGTACTAAAATTAATTTTCTGAGTCCTCCTACTTGGATTCTCAGAGTTAGGCATCTAGTAAATGTGCTAGTGTTAAAAAAAGTTATGAACACCCACATCTCATTTTTTGACATCACGCTGCTTAATTAGGTGATTGTTTAGGCACTGCTGTGTGAATATTTAGTATACAGTTAAAAGCTGAATTACCTGCAAGTCCATTTCATTGGGAATTTGGTTAGAAGAGTAACAAAAATAACCATGAGTTTAGGAATATAACTAAGAAGAGTGCAAATATCTAGGAAGAGAAGTAAAGCTGAGGTGAAGCTTCTTATTCTTAGAATTCTGTTTGCTGATGCAATTTATTATCCTTCAGTCTTGTACTAATATTTATGAGAGGCAGAAGTTCAGTTTACATTCACAAGATTATATGCAACATTATATGAGCAGGTCATACATTACAGTGGCTTGTGGTCGTCAGAGTAGTGACAACAGCACTGCGTTTTGCATCTCAGCCTCTTGCTTTCACTGGAGTGTGGTGTGCTGGTAAATAGAAATTCTCTAGAAACTGAAATTGAGCATAGTGAATACAGCCAGTACCCATGATTCACTTGTGGGTTGGAATACAGTTAGGGATATTTTTAACTATATTTCAAAAGCTTTGCTCAAAACACCTTTTTAATAAAGGGTATGATTATCTAATTTGCAAATCTGCCTCCCACAGAGTAAAGCATAGTTTAATATGCAAATATTACTACAGAAAACTAGTGTACACAATAAATGTAATTTAAAATGACAGGAAGAATAAGGAATTCACCAGTTTTCTAAATAATCCAGTAATTACTTCAGTAATGTATACGCCTTAAAAATTCCGGATGACCGTTACATTTATTTTAACTTGTCTGATTTTGCTGATTGGGCTATTACAAGCCTTGATGAAGGAACAATAGAAAAAGGTAATAGTAATTTATTGCTTTTCTCCTAGAGGTACTGAATCTCCTTTTGAAATGCAATTATACAGTTTCTAGTTTATTTGTGTAATAACTTATTTTTTAAATCAAAATACTTGCATATTAGGCTGTAATTATTACTGAGAAGACTTTCTAGAAAGAAAAATTGACGAGGGCAAATCTGAACTTGAACTGGCAGCCAAATCAGTAATGCTTTAATTAATACTGAGATAAACTGGAGTTACTACTATTTACCTTTTAAGTCACTGAGTATATTTTATGTTCAAACCTACTAAAGTATGATTGATTTTGCAAATGTGTCAAAAATGAAGCAAAAAATTGTTTTGAATACTGCCACTGCTTATCAGAATTTTCCACTGATCATTTGAACTGAAGTGATACAGATTCCCTGGATTTTCCAAGGACAATAAATACTCTGTCACAAAACAAACCAAAGCCCCCTTTTGGAATATGAATTAATTTTCTATGTCTTCATTTAGAAAGTTGCTGCAGGAAAGAGAAATTGAAAATTGGAAAAGAAGGTTGAAGATTGCCAGTATGGTTATTTATATCTGATGAGACCTCTGGTTTTGAGCGCTGATCAGTTTTTGGGGTTATATTTTGTGGTCTGTTATAAGAATAGAGATGTATTATTACCATTAAACTGTTGGAAATTTCCTGGTAGTTTTGGTGTTTGTTAAAAGTGCATTGGTGGGTGGTTAGACATGTGGCAAAATATTTTCTTTAGAATTATTTGTTATTTAATAGTGTGTTCATAGTCTAGCAAAGCAATCACCGAAATACCTGACTACACATTTCACCTGTTTTCAGAAAAGTCTGATATTGAAAACTAATTGCTACAGGTTTTTCTTGCAGCCACTAGAATATGCAGTTGCTCTCCAGGCTGGGTACTAAAATCTACTATGTACTTTGTATGAAGATATCTTTCAAAGGAGAACGTTAGGCTGCCATAGAATTGTTTCTTGTATGCCGTCCTCTCTCTGTGTGTGAGATAATGAGAGAGACAATAAGGTAGATAATCACAGGTCTGGCAAAGACTCTTGTTTTTCTTTCCTCATTTTTATTTTGTGCTTTTAAGAGATGGAAAAGACACTGTGAACAATTTTTGTTATATTGAAATGAGAGTTTTAAAATTACTTGGAATTATTTTCTTTGGAGGGGGCAATTTAAAAGAGGAAGCTTCAGTCTGTGTCTGAGGCCCAAAGCTTCATCCTTTAAATCCATAGCATTAAAAGCATCAGCCTTGAAACGGAGTGTAGAGGGATGAGCAGAGCTGTAACTGAGCTAAACACATTGGCAGCTCTGCATCTGTCCCATGTTTTTCCACGCTTTGATTGTTGTACGTGCTGGGATTGATGCAGCCACGCCTGCTGGATCTTCAGTAGAGCAGAGCTGGGTGAGGAACTGCCAGAGAGGAAGATCTAATTCACATGCTCACTGCAAGCATCAGTAGGTGCATCTTTCCTCAGCTCTTAAGGGAAAAACATTTCTCCCTGAGGGCCACCAAGTACCCAGGCATTCATGCAACAAAGATGAGGTGGGATAATGTGCTCTCCCTTTTGCCTCATGAAAAAAACCTGGCTCTAACATTTTGCTAGACTGTAAGAACACAGTACTTCTTTCACTTAATTAAAGCAAAACAATCTCATACAGTTCTCCTTTTTTTACTCTCTGGCAGCAAAGGTGTGCCTTACTCACCTGCAGTGAGAATAGCTGAAAAATGTTGATTGGGACTTCATACCTCAGTTTTAATGGGTAGGAAAGGAAATGCTCATGGCTGCCTTGAACATAAAGGAGAAGGAAATGGATGAAGGAGAAGTGTTCGAGTCATGTTGGTTTGATCAATGTTTGAAACCATGCAGGATTTTCGATATTGGAAAGTATATAACCTGTGGGGTCGGTTCAATAGTAAAAAATTTGATAGGTCCAAAATTGTATGTGTGAGACGTTCTGCCCGAAAAAATGCTACTTTAAATAACAGTAATAACAGTGGGAATATTGTTAAGGAGGCTTTGCTTAGAGATGCAGAAAAGTAGCCTTGGCTCATTTCTGAGCACAGTGTATAGAGCATTTTTTTGCTTTTGTTCGTACTCTTGTTTGTCAGTCTCCTCTGGGCAGAATGGAGGGTGAGCTGCACTGTTGGGCTGTGAGGCCTTCCAGACTGGAAACCTGTCCTTGCGTCAACTGAGTAGAAGCAACACCTTGCAGCCCGAGATCTTTGAGTGCTCTCTTTGCTGCTTTGTAAATTAAGGGCTTGTGATAGTACTTGCATTACAAGGATGTTTTGAAGACAATCAGATTGGTTGTCTGTTGGCCTAGTCCTAGCATGGAAAGGACTGTTGTGGTGTCTGACTAGCTAGGAAAGAAAAATGGTAACAAGAACACTGACAGATAAATAGAGTCCTGATTCTGAAAGAGTTGGCTGAAAAATATTCCATGCCTACGTATCATTGCATAAGTCAGTCAAAACCGATGCAAAAGAAGGTGCTATTAAAACCTTTTTCATCTGGCTAAAACTTTAATTTAAAATACAATTTTATGTTAATTTCATTGAAATATAAGTATTGGAAAATAATGAAAGATCTATTATGTATTAAACAGACCTGACTTGCTGTATTTAGGAGGGATGAACAGCAATATAATAAGCTGGTAAGAGTGTGAGGTATTCTGAGTAAACTAACTTTTGGGGGGGAAAAAAAAAGAGGTTTCGCAACTACCTTTCACAATTCGGCCTTGGAAGTGGCCTCTTCACTTTGTACACAGTTTGAGTAAGTGTGCAGTTTTACAGCTTTAGCAGCAAAAGCATTCATGGTGTAAAAAACTGAATTCCAACAGTCAGTAAAAGTATTCCTAAACTAAAATATGCAACTAACATGAAAAGAAAATAGAGAAGGAATACGAAAGAATTTCTGGAGGCAAGTAAAGGTGTGTAGGAGTTGCGTATTCTATTAACAGAAGAAAAGATCCCCACATAAAATCTAATTTTACTTTGCTACTTTGTAACT
This sequence comes from Pachycephala philippinensis, assembly GCA_013397055.1. Lineage (NCBI taxonomy): Eukaryota > Metazoa > Chordata > Aves > Passeriformes > Pachycephala > Pachycephala philippinensis. The sequence continues at coordinate 257,734 of VWZT01004460.1, read as the reverse complement.
TAGACATTGCTATTACAAACCTCTTTCAATTTTATATGAATTTTTATGATAGTCTGGAAAATTAACTTTTCAATAGTTCAATGATATTTTTTTCGATCGTGACAAGTTAAATATTAATTTTTATAAGACTCTAGTTTTATCCCAGTTAGAGCAGACTGTGGTGAAGTATAGTGCCCTGCAAGGCTGTGAAGCTGCTGGCTTGGCCTTGATACTCAGTGTCCAGTATTTCTGCTATGAAAATTCATCTTGACCTGCACAATAAGGATGAGGTCTGGCTAACTACCAGTAGCCTAAAGACTGAATTTGTTTTTCCTCACAATCTAAGCATAATGTCTGACATACATGTTTCATGTACTAATGTCCAGGCAGCCTTATCGTTGCTTTGCTTAGGAGCCTTTCTACTCCCTATTTTATTCTCTAATTTTCTTTGTACAACTTATATTGCTGCTCCTATTCCTTTCAAGGAGCACATCCAAGAAGAGTCTGCCTCCATTTTCCCTGTAATCACCACTAGACTTTTAAAGTGAATTGCAAGATCCCTCTCTCCTCCTTTCTGCAGGCGCACAGTCAGGAGTGCACCAGCCCTGACATTCATGGTGATCCTCTGCTGAACTTGATGGAATTCATTGATTTCTTCTTCTATTGCAAGTTTCTTTCTTTTTGAGAGGGGACCTGATAGCCTAGGTATCAGCTTGCACATGTTGAGCAGAGGGCAGGAGATGCTTCTCTTTGCTGGCTAAGACTTAAATGTTGAAGCCCAGTATGTGGCTGGATTTCATAGCCTCAGAGATGGAGTAGATTGTTCAGATTCATGGATGGTGAGGCAAAATAGAGGCACTGGAAAGTTCTACTTGGCAAATGTGTCACTGATGTGATGTCATGGTTCTCTTTTACCTAGAATGTTCCACCTGATTTGTCCATCTGCACCTTTGTGCTGGAGCAGTCTCTATCAGTACGGGCCCTCCAGGAAATGCTGGCTAACACAGAAGAAAAGGCAGAAGGGGTAAGTGACTAAATATTCACCTTTTTTCATCTTGCAAAATAGTACTTTTTTCCTATGGTACCACAGGTTTCATGACTGTCACATGCTTATAGCATGATTAATTCCTTATGTTGAATTCTCTTCCTCTCCTACAGGAATGGTCTATTTTTTTTGAAGTTATAAACACTTGAAGTTTCTACTGAAGGTTGCCAGAGTTGTAAATTCACAAATATTTCAATGTGCTATGAGTCAGTATAGAGTTTTAAGGGTGTTTTAATTTGAGAATCTCATAATGTGTTATATAAAGCTTGATGACTTCTTCAGAACAAATAAGCTTTCTGAGCATTCCTGACTGTATCAGGTGAGACTGTCAAAAAGTCTTAAAATTACTTGGATGTATGCTGGTTGTCTCTGGAAATAATGAAACTGTTGCATGTGTCCTGAACTAAAATACCCTGTAACAGATATTTAAGGTGGAGGTAGAATATTACTGAGCCTTGGTAGATAAGAAATAGCAATCTGGAAGATGAAGGATATAGGAATTACTTAAATCCTATAAGAATTATTATTATTATTATTCCTAATAGGAGTTAATTAATTGTTTGACTAGAAAATAGTTATTTACAAATAAATCATAGTAGTGTAATAAATGTTCTCTGCAGTGCAATTAATTTGATTGGTTATGCTGTAATTAAATGTTTCATATAAACCTGATAGTGTTAATTTGAATGCTATGCTCTAGCTCAAATCCTATAAATTTTTGAAGAAGAGTGACTGTAGGCATAGGAGTGATAGAGGCAAAACAGAAGTAGGCTTTAACCGTAAGTCCATCACTCAAGAAAGCTGGCAGGATATAAGCATGCCTCTGATATTTATGGGAATGCCTCAAGAAACCAAACTTTAAACTAATGTAGAGTAGTCAGTCCCATGAAATGCCAGGCACTTAGATGGCAAATGGTCTTTGGGAAATGACGTCTGGGAGCACTCCCATGGATGATCCAGAGTGTGTTCTGCCAGTGAGAATATGTTCCAAGAGAACGAAAAGCACACCTGAGAGAAGAGGTGGTACCAGAGTAAGCAGATACGTACTTCTAAACCCCTCTTCCCTTACTTTGTAAATACTGAAACCAAGAGCAAGCAAATTCACAGGGAAAAAAATAAAATCAAAAGAACAGGCACATACAGGCATAAGGACAAAAATCACAGTCCAAACCCCGGGATGTACAGTGATAACTGTGTATGGCCACATGTGTGAAGTAAAGCAAGTTTTCTTTCTGTTTATTCCCAACAGATGTGAACAGGTGCATGAACTAAAGGAAGTGTAGGGGAGCGTGTGATAAAGTAATGCTATAGGGCAGAGTACAGTGAATGAAAAAGCATTCAGTTTTTGAATATGAAGTATTGGAACTTCTCTTTAAAACATAGCATCAACTGGCAGATTTTCTGTTGCACTGACTTTAGCAGAGTGTTGGGGCCACATGTTAAGTGAATATTTGCTTCTAATACAGAGATCACACCCGGAGAATATGGCAGAATGAATGAACTTTTCTGCAGAATGATTAGAAAATGTGAGCTCAGGTATTCTGCTGGGAAGAGGGCAGACTTAAGAGAGCTTTGTAGGGGTCTCAGGTGCAATATTTTCACTAGTTCTGGACTATTTTCTGCACTAGATGTGAGTTGAACAAGACTTTTTGTAGGACACACTGACCGATGAGACATACCATGTTTGGTGGTAATCTGGTATTTTCTGGAAACACTGATGTTTTTTGTGCATAACTATGAAGGTCAGAATTCAGGACGCTTATACCCATGCCTAAATGACACTGATGGCAGCTGCACTGGTCTACAGGGCTCTGTACTCAAAGGTGTTCTGAGATGTGCACAAGAAAGGTAAAGCAAAGTTCTGCGTGTGGTTGTTATGTGGCTGTTGGCTGTTTACAGAGTAGTTTATTGTGCTCTCAGCACCTATTAAATGCCAACATTAGCAGAAGATACAGGGCTACAGCTATACCAACACAGAGAGATGGTGTTCAGTAAATCATAAATATGTTTCTACGGCAATTTTGATGGCTCCTGTAGAAATGCATTAGGAATTTGCTTGTGTCTCTTGCATATTAATATGCTGATATTAGAAGAGAACAATCTTGAAAATAATGGTTTGTGGATGAACACGAGGTCATGTTGTTGTCAATGTAAATATTTTTCTTTTTAGTAAGTCTCTGAAAGTCAAGAGTGATGATGATACTAAGATGACTGAATATGTACTTGTTGATAAATTAAGAGAACTGACATTTGGTATCTGTATGTCATTTCTATGGAAAATATACAAATTTTTCCTTTGCATTTATATTTGTATACCATACGGCAGGTACTTATATAGATAGCTTCATATTTGTTTGAAGTAACTGTTAAAAGAAGTTTTAAGATAAGAGGTTATTTGTCTTACCTGAAGCACTATTACCTTCCTGGAGAAGCATCAATTCTTTTTATTAAAATGGCAGTGTTTCATTTCATTTAGGAGAAGAAAGTATAGCAATTTTTTGAGAAATTGTTGCTATAAACTGGGTTCAGCATGACCTCAGTTTTCTAGTGGAAAGAATCCTGCAAAGGGAGGTCTTTTCAGTCCTCAGTTACTTTTCATTACATTAGAAATCATTAAGATGCTCTGCTCATAAGAGGTCTCCTTCTGCTGGTTTGCTTTTTGTGTTGTGTAATCTCTTGAATGCTATGTTTATATAATAGGTATTCTTGTTATATAACAGGTAAGTTAGCAGTAATGTAATGGTTGAGTAATATGAACAAAATCTCACGCTGACTTGAGTCAGAACAATAAGCAGCTTTCTTGTGCCTAAGAAAGAATAACTGTGTGCACTTACTGGATTAACTGCTGCTTCTCAGTTAGTATGCATTAAATGTGCAGGATTACCTCTGCAATAAGTACCTGCTTTTTTAGTGTAAGAATCCCAAAATGAGAACTTCCATACTTCATGAGATCAGTGATATATATCTGAGTATACCTACTTGACTTTCCTGAACTAGATAAATGTTAGTATCAAAGGCAACAGTGGAAAATGACTGGAATTTCCTAAGAAGGAATGTGTGCAGTGCTCTGTTTCTTCTAGGCACTGAGTATTTATTTTGTGCTCTGTTTCATCGTTTCCCTGTAAAATACTATGCTTAGCTCTGGCAATTTATTAAAAAACATTGAAATTCATAGCTTGATTGAATAGTTTTGGTTTCAAAAATAAAATCACAACCTTGTTTGTTTGCTTAGGTAGCATTATTTACACTTTTCATTTTAAACAGGTAATTTTTTTTTATTTTGGTGGGGTCTGGAGTGCTATATGCATGTAGTAGTTCTATCAGCTCATCTGCAGGGAAGAAACAAACATTAAAAACAAACAAACCAGAAATAGATAAGGAGAAAGGGAGGAATCCTGTGGAGAGGGAATAGTAAATAATTATATAAATGAGGAGTTATCATCACATAGTCTGGGCTGTGGTGTTAGGCAAGCAGAATTACAGGTGCACTGTCACACACGAGGGTGACCTACACCCTAGGTATTATTTTGTAATCATTTTGGCTTGGTTTTTAAGTGTAACTTTTTATTATTAGGAAAGCAGACGAAAGATTAAAATGGAAGTCCTTACATTTTTATAAAGCATTTAAGGCCACAAAAAGCATTCAGGCCATCTATTCTTAGCCTGGTTATTTCCAGTGAACCATCTCTGGACCCAAGTGCCTTGTATTTCATTAAAGCTCATTAGTTGGAATGATCCTGAGAAGGCGAATCCATAGCTTCTGGAGTAATTTAGGAATGGTCACTGCAACCTGTTGGAACTGAAAAGACACTGTGATTCTTTTTCCTCTGATTCTTTTTTTGGGGTCTTTGTTTGAAGTTTTTTCTTTTTTTTAATCTTTAGATTTTTTAAGATTACATCTTCCTTTCCTAGATTCAAGACCTCTATCATCTAGTACTTTCTTCCTGTGAAAGTGATTAAATGCCATAATCAAATCAGTTCCTGGAAATTTTCCCTAATTTTCTTAGGAAATGTAGCCTGGCCATCTATCCATTAGTGCTCTTGAATTCAGTAACTTCTGCGATTTCTGGACAATATGAACAATATAAGAAATGGCTGTGGTGGATATTGGGTAGGAGAAAGGAATCTGACTTTATGCCCCTAATATGAGGAAAGGAAGGCAAAGCTGTCTGTTTCACATTACCATCAACTGCTCTGGTGCTACTGCACCTTCTGCACTGCTTTCTTTCACTGAGAAGAGGTGTCTCAGGGAGATGGGAAGGAAGTTGCCTTGTTTCAGGTGCGAGGGAGGGATTTATAAATTTGTGGCTTCTTTCAGTTTTGAGATTTAAACGTCTTTTTCATAAAAGTTAAACAACAGATCTGTACATTGTATGCTATTACCAGTCTCACATTTTATGACAATGAAAATTGTTTCCCTTTGTCCTACTGTATACCCTGTAGAAAAGGGTATCCAGAAGAAAAGGTATCCAGACATATTTGACATGGAAGAATGTCAGGTATTTTCTTAGCCTCAGTTGGTTCAAAAATGATTTAGATTTTGTCTGAAAGGTTTTTCTTTTTAAATAATCCTCAAGCAAACACGCTGCATGAAAAATAGGTACTAATAAAAATTTGCCGAGAGGGTGTGCAGATTAAAATTAAGTGTAAGGTAACCTTCATAAAGCCCATTGTTACTGACTCTTATTTGAACTATATTTCAGAGGGTTTTTCATATGATTCAATATGAATTATCTTTTTCTAATGGGACAATCTGAGTATTCGAAACACCACTGTATTTATATAACAAGGGGCTAGTTTGAACTTTCATTCTGTTCTAATGCTTTTATTACTTCAAGGAGATCAAAAACAGTTTTGGGCACAGTGACTAGGTACAGGAAATTAAATTAGTTTGGCATTTAAAGGATACTTTCCCGTAAGTGGACAAGCACAAAATCATCTATCATCTACGCTGGCTAGAACAAAAAATAAATGCTTGTTACTCCTTGAGTTACACTTGCTTTGCCTGTGTTTTCTGAAATATATCCAGCAGTCTCATTATATAAATAGTGACTATTTTTTCACCTTGTTGCATCTTTTACAGTCCTCCATGATAATATTAATAAAGGAGACCACTGAATTTCAAAGATTCTGGATTATATTTTACATGCCATACCTGATGAATAGACGATATATATGTGGGTGTATCATATGGCACGTATAAATACAGGTGTATGTGACTTGCTTTCACATGCCAGTGGGGTGTACATCTGTGTGTGGATGAGAGATCTCGTATCCCATTCAGAGAACTGTTCTTAACTGCACCATCCATTGGAGTGGTTGATAACTCTATTAATAAACTGTCTTTTACAGCAGCTTTAATTAGTTTCTGTCAGTAGTGGTAAAACATTCTCTTCATTTTGTTCTACCAGAAGACTGGTGAGTGCCAAACCATCCCAATTTTATTGCTGTACCATACATCCAAATGAAAATCTCATGTCATTGAGAGGGTGTAGAGTAAGAGACATCTATTTTGATGAGAGCTCCTGGAGCTCCTGTTTGTTGATCTGTGCTTTGTTCTGCCAACATGAGGCGTATGCACGGGCTTTTTTTGTTCAGGTATATACAGGAGTATGAGACTGCTGTAGGTTTTTTTGTTTGTTGGTTTTTGTTTTTTCCAATTTTATTAGCAAAGTGTGTGGAGCATTCAATTCTTTTGCTAATGGCTAGGCTTCATGCTACATGAACTGCTCGCTAGTAAAATCATCTGCACTTGGAGTGTAATGTGTTTCTGTTGGAATTGTGTTTTAATGACTCCAGCAGGACAGATGCACCAAACTCACTTATCCACAATGGAACCCAATGGATTTCTCTCAGTTGCTTTTGTGTCCTTTCACTTCAAGTCTCAGCTTTTTGATTGCTTGCTAGAAAAAATGCTGAAGTGAAATAAGTAAGGATTTCTTTGCATGCCACCTGTAGCAAGAAAGTGAATGTATATGTAGTTAAAATTTCTGTTTTGAACGACATAATAAACTAGGAACTAGAATATGTCAGGAGAGCGTAGGACTCTCTAGAATTTATATTGAGATAATTTTAAGTGCTTATTTAGAAAATCACACTGTATTTGCTTTTTTCTTTCTGAGGAAACCTGAAGTGGTTTTTTGCTATTTATTTTCCTAGACTTCATTATACAGGGGAAAAAATTGGCTCTCAGTTGCCTTAGTATGCTTGAAATTTGTTTACTTTTATGTAAAATGAAATGTAGGGTTAAATCCCTTTTTGGTTTCCTGCAAATTGATCTTAGTTGCTCTATTATCTGCTGAACACTTCAGTGTGCAGTTTGCTGCATTTTCCCCCAGTATTTATTTGCCCAGCAACTGTGCTATTCTAATACTGTATGCCATGAAGATTTGCTGTGCTTGGAAGCTCTATCCTGTCCTCCTGATCGGTAATGAAGATGTGAACTCTGTCCATGCCACTATCAGCTCCTGAGGGTTGGTCTTACAGAGAGATGGAGGCTTGGAGCTGGAAGCAGACTTCTTTCTGTTTGATACTTTTGGGTGTTCTCCTAACCCCTCCGAAGAAGAACATTGGTTGTGGAAGGAAAAATCTGATTGTGGGATGATGTTCTTGGAGCACTCACGCACTGTTGCCATTGAACTTACGGAGAACTGCAGCCAATTCCATTCTGCCATTGAAGTGGGATGGAAAAGTGAGGATCGAAACAAGAATTGGTTCAGATTCCGTGTGGTCCAAGGAAAGACACCGAGAATAGTTGGACAAAAAGTTACTGGTTGAATATAAGCAATGTAGAAGTCACTGAAACTGGCACTTTGATATATTGAGCTGCCATGAGGACAGCTGAGAAATACTGGCAGAGCGATGAGAATGAGGAACTCAAGGTGTACTGTGCAGCTTTTTACCTTGGATGAAAAAAGAAGGGGGTTGACTGTTTTTCTGGCTTTTACCTGTCAATTCTGTAGGTATTATCCTTGTGCCATTTACAACCTATAGCTTGTTAAAATAAAGGATGGCAGCATACTGATGCTTTTCAGTAAAGATTCCCTGTTAGGTCCTGAAAGAGCTCTGGTTTTTTTTAAATGAAATTTAACCACAGCAAAACTGAAAATCATACAGTTAAATTTGTATTTAGAACCAAATCCTCATTTTTTTTTTTAGCAGCAGATGTACTAAAGGCTATTTATGCAAAATACAAGATGAAAAGATAAAACCCACCAAATCCTCACATTCAGATGCTATTCTAGAATGCTGAAGAGTCTCAGTTTTGCTGCTCAATCCTATGTAAAGCTGAGATAGTCTCCTAAACCACTCATTTTCTTAATGCTACCAGATGTCTCGACAAAGCTAGTAACACACTGAGTTTTTAAACCAGGCTGGTGTAGATAAGCAGTTGGAATCAATAAGCTAAACAGTGATTGCTAGTTGCATTTTTTTTTCTGATTTTGTTTGTCTTCATACCTCAGGACTGATTTGTGCATGTGTTGAGGACTGTAGCTGATGAAAGCTACACATAAAATAATGTTAGAAATTGGGTCCTAGGCATCTTAAACCAACCTCCCTGTTTTGTGTATTACATTCATTTTAATGGATTTGTTAAATCTATTGATATGTCATCTGGGGTATTGTGAAAATTGAATTAATATTTGTGTGGTTAGCTTTGCAGTAGTGAATATCATAAAATTGATGGCATTTAATTGTTATATCTTTAGAAGAGTTTTTTATCAATATTTAGTACAATGGTTGTACAACAAGCTGAAATGAAGCAAAGTAGTAAGTGACCACCCTCTCATCTATGTGTTGCACAAGGCAGATTTGATGTTGCATAAGTTATGGACATGTGAAAGGCTGTATCATAAAATAGTGACATTTTTCTGTTTGCCTTAAATTTGTTAACTTTTTTTGTAAAATTTAGCATAATTTTTTAAAAACACAAAAACCTTATGCTTTAGCTTAGTCAAAAGTGTTTTGAAATATCAAATTGTTCATGATTATATAGAGTTTTTGTCTGCTACAATACTCCTCCTACTGATTGTACAAAGTGCAGTTTTACATAAATCTCACAGCTGACGAAAGGCCTGGATAAAGGGATACTCAAACATTGTGTTCTCTTCTTTTGCAATGCGCACAGCTGTAAGATGAATTATTTGTAAAGCCAAGACCTTAAATTAAATAATCATAACTTTCACTTTTGTCCAGTTATATTGAGAGTGGAAGTAATAATTATTCAATGTTTTCAAACAGATTGCTTATACTCAATATAAACATCTCATAATACATATGAAAATTCTCCATTATCTACATTTGCCTTGTAATGGCTTCTTATAGGGATAGCTTCCTGAAATATTTGGCTAGCTGGTTGGTTCAAAATTTAAAAAAGAAGGATTGTTTTTTCCAACTCAGTGGCTTATAATAGCAAATTTAAAGAATATTTAGGTGAGTGGTGTAAAATGTTACCAGTGTAGGAAATGCATAGCAGTGCTACAGAGGCTGGCAGTGTGGAAAATGTTAATTGTGTCTGTAGTACCGTATAGCAAGAAACTAATCTCCTATCAGGCAGCTCCATAGGATCTCAGCAGCTGGAGCTGGAAGATTACACATGGGATTCTCCCTCTTGAAATGTGTTCAGTGTGCTCAGCCTCCAGGAGTTACCAATACCTTCTACGGTAATTAAAACAACCAACCACCCTAACCCTCAAATTCAGTCAAGACTTTCATAATGCAAGTTTGTTTCTAACTCTCCTTATCCTGCAGGGTTCAGCACCTTGGGGTGCTTTTGATTCTAATGATGCTCTAAATGCACCATAGACTTCCATATTGTTTAAGTTTAGATGTGAATGGTCGTCCCCAAAGGGGTAACATTCGAACAACACCAACAAGGGTAGCATTTAAAAGAAGAGATAGAACTAGCAGAACTAGCGAGACTGAATAGAACTGAACAGACTGGATTCCTGTCCTGAACAGGAAATAGCAAAGAATTGAGTTTGGGGAGGGGCTGGGTTCATCTCTGTATTGCTTCTGTGGTGTGTCTGTCAGAGTTGGTGATAAACATGCATAATTTCCTGATGGCTGTCAAGGAACTCTGTTGCTGAGCAGGTCTGGATACGCATGAGGACTCATCTTCATGAATGTAATTGCATCTCCTCAGGGCAATAGAAATTTTGAATCCATGGTAGCTACATCACTGAGCAAATCTACAATATCTTAGCAAAAATAATAGGTTTAGTAAGAACAAGTGTTATTTCACACATATCTTGGCTCTGGAAGAACCATTTGTCTGTGGAGAAATTTCTTTTGATGCCCAGCTATTCCTTAACGAGTGTGGTAGTGTTGATTCACTGGGAAGGTTTCTGGTTTTGTAATGTTTTGCTGGAGAGTCATCAAATGGTTTGTTTCAATTATTATAATGAAACAAGAGCCTTCCAAGCAGGTGAGTGTATAGGTCGTTTTAAAGTATTTAAGTGCTACTGCTGTGTAACAGCTACACTATTTCAGGTCTAAAGTTAACTTACCTAGGTTTTGTTTCTCCCTTACCATAGAGAATTACCATTTTTTATTTACCTATCAGGATGGTAAGAACTCTTGAGTTGGGGGTGGAGGGAAGGAAATTGAAAGAAATGAAGAGGTTTAAGACCAGGGGTATTAAGTGAACAGAGAGAGGCTGAGAACGGGGAGCAGCTCTGTTGGCAGAGGTGAGATTCTGTCCCTGAACTCCAGGTGCCTTAATTGTAGCTGAGTCTGGGACCTGAGTACAGCAGAGAGACCCCTGTGCGAGCAGTGAACCCCTGCTCTTCACAGGGGCACTGACTTGCTTCTTTGAGTGGTAGGATCATCCACCTAGAGACCGTGAGCTTGCCTCGGGGTGAGTCAGGATCACTCAGCTTTTCCTAAACTTGGATTTTGGTTTTTTAACATTTGAGTGACCCTTCTGTGAGCAGGGCCTTTTTCCTGCATGGTTTGGTCAGGACTGCAGGCTCCAGGACGGGGGAGGGAACTGCCTCTGCTGCGGCAGCCTGTGAGGCCAACATGCTGAGCTGCCTCTGTGGTGGGGAGTAGGTCCCACGCCAGCAGGATCCATTTTGGAGTGTTTGCAGGATCTCAGCAGCAGTTAAGGCTCCTGCTGTGTTCCTGTAGGCAGTCTGGATTGACTTCTTTCCCTTCAAAAGCATGCCTGATAAATATACATGTATACACACACACACACACACACACACACACACACACACACACACACACACATACATTCAGGTTTAAAAAGAGAGAATATGCTCTCTATGACTCTTCCTGACCTCTTTGTATGCACCTGCCCTTCATTATTTAAGTGAAAATTGAAACCTGTGTTTTAGAGTACTGTCAGCATGGTGAGTGAGAAGGGGAGGTATTATCCCCACATTGTTAGGTTTTTAATCTTGATCAAAAAATATTTTTTTGGCAAACATGATAGTGTCTGAGCTCTGAAGATTGTCCTCCCTTTCCCCTGCAGTCTTCTCTTTCTGCCTAGGCTACCATCTTTTTAGCATTTTCTAGTTTGACAGTTAGTTGCAATTTAGTCCTTTAAATAGTTGTCATTCCCTCTGTGCATAAATAGATAAGGCATTGATTTCCTTTTTTATGTGATAGGGGTGAAAGCTCACGCCTTATTTTTCTTTATGGAAATAATGTACTCCGAAGTAGGCAGAGCAAAGAAAAAAAACCAACTTGACAAGAACAGAGGGTATTCAGACTTCTACTAGTAAACCTGTGTTCTAATTATGTTGGGTGTTGTCATCTGCTTCAGTTTAGGGAGTCCTGCACTGTTGTATATGATTTTTGTAGTTAATGCTTGTTTCTGCAGATACTGCTGATGAAGTGGAATGTGCTTGTAATTATGGTGGCACATGCAGCTTCCACTCCTGAAGCAGCCTTTGATAGCTGACAGTCTGTTGACAAATATGCAGAACACTCACTTTTTTTGAAAGATGTTTCTATTTTAAAAAAATATTGGGATGCGTCACAAGATAATGGTACACAAATAGCAGAAAGAAGGCGACAAATTTGGAGATCCAGTTTTTTCTTAGTGGTGATTATTTTATGTGGTAAATTGACATAGTCTAGTGTATATGTAGGTCATTTGGCAACAGACTATTTTAGTTACCTGGGTATTCATGCATTTTGGTCTTCCTGTAAAATTCCATTTCCAGGTGGTGTTTTTTTGTTAAAATAGAAGTGATTTACTGGGTATAGCTAGGCTTCTTCAGAAGAATTTGTGCATTTGCCCAAATTTTAATAATGTCAGAAACTGATTAAATCCTTTGGCTGCTCCAAGAAATTTCAGGTGGGGTTTCTTATTCTCTCTCCTCAGCCATATGTCACTATTTTTTAGGTACATTACTTCGGGAAATACAAAACCTTTTTCCTAAAGAAACAACTTATTGGTGGGTTTGGAGATCTTCAGAGGAGCATATTAGGCAGCCAGCATTTGCCTCTGCCCAGAAGACCACAATTCTCTTTCTGTATGCTTTCTTGGTATTACTGCAAGAAGTATGAGACTCCAGTGCTTCTTGTTACTCTCTGAGTATTCCAAGAAGCTGCAAAGTATGAAACAGAACTTTTTTTTAGGCAACTGAGACCTTTGTGTGGAAATAACAGTTTAAACACAGACTTGCTTGGTTTTGAGACTGCACAGCCTTTTTGTAGCTCACATGTCTGACCCTACCTGAGTCCTTTCTCAACTCATGTATGCCATGGCATGGGCTGAGAAAAGAAATAGAACATGCAATAAGCTCTCTACTGAGATTTCTTCTGAAATTCCAGTGACTTCTCCAGCTTTTCCCAGTAAAATTCTAATAGTTTTCATAGATGACTTCAAGATTTTACTGGTTTGATGTAAAAAACCAAAGAAAAATAATGCCTTAACACAAGAATCTAAAAGCTTAAGCAAGAGATTAATGAAATAAACTGTTTTGTGGATCTTCACGGTTAAAATTGATAATTTCTGCTTGATATAGTTTATCAGCGAAGTACAAAAATTGGTTTTTTTCATGCTAAAACATTTTTCTCTCATCTTATTCTTCCCTTCTTTTTTCACCCTAGCATCTTGTTCACAATGCCTTTTACCACAGGCCACTCCTTGAAACCTTTTCTGGGTAAGAGAGGACAGCATTTAGGGGCTTTCCATGCAACTTGACATGGAAATCTCTTGAGGATTTGAAGGCTACAAATATAGCTGTTGGTTTAAATACAGTAGAGTAAGAAGCATTTTATAAATTCTTTACTAAATGCTTATTCTGCTTGTATTTAAAGCAGTTGGGAAATTTTCGTTCATAACCATCTCCTTTTTACAACTTAACTGCATTTCATAAAGAGAAATTTCCTTTCTTTTGCTTCCTAATTCTGGGTGGATTTTTCATTTTCATCAGTTTCCTGTTTTTGTTTCAGCCTATTGGAGCAGTTCAAACTGAGGGCAAGACTGGACTAATCAAGAAGTCAGGTTCAGAGAACCAAATATGAAGGAACTGTATTGTAGTTGGAATTTGGAAAGAGCTTCTTGAAAATGGCATTGTAAAAGTGATTATTAAAGGAAGTGATGCAAATACATAACATTCACTCATGTCAAAGCGAAGAATTCAATCTGTGAGGAAATGCTTAGCTGAAAGTTTCATTTGTTCTGCAGCTTGGCGTAACCAAATAAACAGACTACTACTGAATTAATTATCTTTCTAATATAAACCTGACACTGATTTCTGCACTGATTTTAGGCTACAACTGTAAAAGACAGGTATCTCTTTTGCATCGGTACAGCTTTTTTTTTTTTTAATTTTTTTTTTTTTTTTTTGTTTTTTTTTGTTATTTTATTTCCTTTGACAGCTTTTATTTCCTTTATGCTGTTATTTTTTGGTCTGCTGCTTATTTTTCCACATCTTGTGAGACTGATTTTCTTTATACATTGTTGTCTCATTCCTGTTACTAACAGGAGATCTTAACTTTGCAGCAGAACTGATTGACTAGCATGCAGCCTACTTACTGACACTAATATCCAACTTTTCTTTCCTTCCTTAGTAACATTACTTCTACAATGTCTGTATTTTCTTCCAAATACCACAATCTTTGGCTTGCTCTCCCCTCCCCCCCAGTCCAATTACTTTAGAGATGCACTGAAATGGAGACAGAAATAACTCATGGACAACATAAGAAAATAGCCATCAAAAAATACCTTTTATTTAAAAGTCTCAGTAATATTGTCGTAAAGCGTTGTAATTAAGGCTAGGAGTTTTTCAGACTTATGCATTCATAAATCTATGTCAGAGCTTATTAGGAGAATGAAAGCATTTGGTTACACACGTTGTGTGTGAATTCAAAGCTGAACTGTTTCTGTAATATGAAAAAATTTAATTTCAAAACCTCTACTCCAATATTTGACAACTTCATTTTTCAGGAAAATGTTTTCTGCAGATACCCATCAGTTAGGCAACATTCTAGCTAAATTGCATCATGAGCTTATTAACTCCCATCTAATCATCTAGTCATGGCTGATTAATCACTGCTCCTGGTGCCTTGTTTTATTAAAATCTGTTTTCTGTGCCACTGACCAGCAAACTCCTGTCTAATTTCATGTGTGGGATAGTTTTTGCTGAGGGGATTAAAATGAAGCCCTTATGCTTCAATGTGAAGGGCTGTGTGAAGGAACCATCACATGCAAGTGTCTTGCATGTATAATTATCCTTCTGTGTTTAAGGAATAGGGAAAATGTGTGTTTTCTCACAGAGCTAAAAAGCTTTCCTGTGCTGCTAAAACAGAATGGAGCCATTTTGGGATAGGAATGCAACTGTAGCTGGTGGATTTTTGAATATTCAAATCACCTATCTCCAACTGTGGAACTCTGAATTCATTAATTACTTTGTATTAGTAAGCAGCAAGATAACATGGAGAGCTGGCAGCTTTGTCATTTTCTCAGCATGGGAGGAGGGCGAAAGTAATTTCGTCCCTCGTGCCAGCGGAAAGAGGTAACACCTCCCATTTCTTTTAATAAGTGTTCTGTATGTTAATGAATAAGCCAAGTTGTCGGGGTACTTCCTTAAAAAAAGTATGAAGATTGGCAGTTAAATGCACTCTTGACAATTTAAGCTCTCTGATTCACATTACAGTAGCCTAGTTAATAACCTATTTGGAAGCTAACAGCAGCTGTGAATATGACAGGCTGAAAATGTTTTCAGGTTTGCCAGAACTCCCACATGTAGGAAGGGAGAGTCAGAAATGAACCAGAGGTTTCTTGATATAACAAAACCAGAGCTGTTTTAGTTTCCTAGCGCTACCTTTCCTGACCAGAAAGTTTTCTTAATCAAGCCTCTGAGCAAAAAAGCCAAGTTATAGCTTCTTATTTCTATACTTTGAGTATTTTCATTAGTCTCAGGATTGTCTACAGGTACCAGGCATAACTCACTGAAGTAACAAAATACAGTAATTTTCTTTTCTTTGGATAAGTCTTTATCAGATGGTGGTGTGTCATAAAGAGGGACAGAGTTGCTATGTCCAACAACATTAGCTTGTACTTACTGCAAGGTCTGCCCTCCCAAACTTTGAGTTTACATGACCTAACTGCTTCTTACTGCAAAGAAAGAAAGTGCCAGAAAGAAGAGGAAGGAGAGGAGGAGGATCTCGGTGTTTAATGCAGTGTGGGTTTTTGTATCATGTATGTGAACATGAACATAGATATTTGCTACCAGTGGAAAACTTTATGAAAAGATGAGATAGTTTAGAGTCTTATTCTACTTAAAATACTGACTACTCACTGCTATTTCAGAGATGCCGTACTGCAATAGGAAATAAAACAGTGGGAAAAAAAGCATGGAACTTTGGCAGAGAAACAGGTACTGTCATTTTCTCCTCAGTGAACCTTATTTAGCATCAGAAGTGATTGTTAGCAGGCCATTTCAAATAAGGCACAAAAAAGAACAAGACTTGGCTTTGATCAACTGCACTTTGATCAGCTGCAAGTACTGGAAAAGATCAAGAATGGCAGGCACAGTATTTTTGCACTCTGCTTATCCTCAGGGTCAAGCAAGGACAGGAATAAAATCATTATCTATTTCAAATCACACAATTGTGACAAAAAAATACTTTGGGCCTGGCCCATGGGCTCTTCTTTAGTGTGTGCACCATGTTTGGGATGAGGATGTATGGCATGAAAGTAAACATTTTTATTATCCTAGAAAAGTTTCCTATTTTGGAGGTAGATAGCAGCAAGTCTGTTTCTGGCCTTACCATGACCCTTGGAGCGCTAATGTACTCAAAGTTTTCTTTCGAGGGTGGTGGTCAGTAAAAATGATCTTGGGGGAAGAGAAGTTACTTTGTTTCTATGCAGTAACATTTTCTGATCTAAGTTGCATGCAGAGAAGGAGTTAAACCAAATAGACATCAAAGCACAGCTCTTGAAGCATCCTGAACACAAAAGTCTACACTGGCAGACAACCCTGGGGTAGAAGAGAAGACGTATCATCAATTAGCCTGTTAAGTATTAAATTTAGACAGTCAAGGTGTCTAATAAAAGAAGCTAATCAAGTGTTGTAAAAGAAGTAAAGAATACAATTCAGTTTGGAATGTAGTTCAATTCTACTTATTCTCCCCTTGCTCATCTTTATTAAAGTTTTAGACAAAGGTTTTGCTATATGTTCTCAGTTTCCACAACAGAATTCAGACTTGTCATATGGCAATGTACCCACTAAATTTTGATATCCAGTGTTAGACAGAGTCATGTTTGTTTTTTTTTTTTCCCTCAGAAAATCTTTGAGTACCCAGGTACATGAAGAAAGAATATTTCTAAGTAGCACACTGCCTTTGAGGTATATATGTTTTAATATGGATCCTACATCCTCTGCTGGAGGAAATGTTGTAAATCCAGATAGTCTTTGGGTAAAGAAAAAGAGAAAAATCCATATATACCTACCTAAGTGTTTTTTTTTCCCTAGACAATGTGACTTAATGGTCAGGAGAGAAGATGAGCCGGATGAGAAATAGTTATTGAATTCCAGGGATTTGGATTTTTTTTTTGTGACTAGGCAAAAATTCCTGTGCTTTATAAAATAAATTATTGTACTGTTCTTTTGGACTGTGTTTAACGTAATCTATGATTGAAATGAAGCAGTTACTGTGGGATGTCACAGTGAGAGGGAACTTAAGGAGTGACTGCCAGTCCCTGCCTGCCACCCCCTCAAGCCTTCCTAAACTTTAAACCTTCCTAGCCCAGTTGAAAGAGCTACACCTCCTAACAGGTGAACAACTCAGCAAAACCTAAGCTGAGTAATTTATGGTAAGAACAGGTAATTTCAAGTCCAAGGAGCATTAAGCTCTCCAAAAAAGGGAGATAACAAAATGTGGTCTGGTAGAAGAGAACGTTGCTTGTTTGTGGGTTTTTCTGTTTGTTTGTTCAGTTTCTGGTGTGTATGTGGATTTTTTGTTTGTGTGTTTTGTTTTGTTAGGTTTTTAATTGGTTTTTTTTTAGTTCTCCCCCCAGATTAATGACCAATGCATATATAGCAACAGAAACTTGGAATCTTAGTGTTTCCTGAATTTGGATGTGTACTGGGAAATCCATGTGAAAAGGGGTTCCTTCTAGTCTTGAAGACAGACAAAAGATGGAGGTGTCAGTGTGAAACAGAATCTGTATTTAGATGTGCTGTGAAGCATCTGCTTGCTTGTTTTCTGAATCACAGCTTAGATCTTACCTCAATCTAGTGCTTGTGTCTATCCATTGTTTCCTTTCATTTCTGTTTATGTGAGCTTTACATTTATTTTGTCTACATTAGGAAAATTACTCTTGAGTATGAATCATCTTATTTATTTTTAGCTTTACCTAATCTACATTCCTAGGAATTTCCAGATGAGTGAATATGTTACTATATCATGCTTATACTTTTTTCCACCCCCAAATGGGATTGTAAATGTCCAGGTCACAAGTCCTCCAGAACAAGTTCCAAAAGGAGACAAAATTTTATCGCCATATGTTGCACAAACAAGTTTTAGGACTTGGGACAAAGTGGTATGCAAGAAAGAAATGTCTTCTTTTGACTTGAGTCGGTCAAAGAACTCTCCCACAGATGAAATGGGAGCACAGCAGACCTTGGGGGGCTCTGACAAAGCTCACAGCAGAAGGCCTATAAAATACGGCTGTAATTATGAATGAAAGATTCTATTGTGCTGTGCACTGTACCACACTTACAGAATCAGATCTCTCTGGATAAATTCACGGTCTTCCCCATGTTGGTGTCAAACTGCACGGTTTGACAAGTGTACATGCTCTGTTTAAGTGGTTGTCCTGAGAGACTACTGTTGACAATTCTATTTAAACATGAGTATACCAACACAGAATTAGTGTGTACCATGTATAAATACTTGGCAAATATTGCACTTGACTCATGAAACTAACTGGTGTCCATTAAAATAAAGTAAATGGACAATTGAGCAATTATACGGCAATTAATTGCAAAACTGATAATGTATGTTGAGCTTTGAGTGGATTCTCTCTGATAACGGTTGAGGCTGCCTTGTTCACTTACATTTTGGGACAGCAATTTCTTCTCAGAGCAAGGCAATAAAGCATGCATCACCTCTTTCTAGCATTGCCACAAAGGCAAATTCCTTGCAGTGCTGTTTTCAGAGCATACACAATTTTAATAAAGCAAAAGATGTGTCAAAGGCAAGGTAATAAATGAAACACTTGTACATAAATCTAACTTGGCTATTCCTTACTCTTTTTTTTTTTTAAGACAGTGTAGTTGCATTTCGATATAAATCATTTCTTACTTTTATAACTTACCAACATCTTATCAAATCTTTTCTTACAGTTTATCTGTTTTGAAACACTTAGCTGTTTTTTAGGAGGCATTTCTGCAGCTGTGGTCGATAACAAAAGTCACAGTAAAGAAATAAATAGGGGCAAACCAGAATTTTGTGTACTTGCAGCACTGAACAAAAATATAAAGCTGCTCTTTAATTGAAATGTATATTAAAAGTGAGAAAATTTACTTTAAATGGAGCTATTTTAAAAGATGAGGACTAAATACATTGCCTTTTATTACAGTAATTTAACAAGCAATTTGACATCCAGATATTATTGGTTTTGAAAATTACTCCTGCTTTGCACTAAGCTATCTTAAATTATTAAACTTTTATGTGGCATCTGCTAACAAAAGGTCAGTATGTGCATGCAGTAAAACCACTGAAGCCATGATATTCTGCAGAGTTTTCTGTGCAAAGTCCAGAGACAAATCTACTTCAGATATACTGCTCTTAGTGCCAACTAAGTATTTAATAGGTAGTGCCATAATAACTGTTCTAGTAGCTGAAATGTGTTCTAGTAGATATTCTCAATCCTTTCTGAGACTGTGAGATAGTCCAAAGACTTTTTAGAGAGAGTAATTTAAAATCTGTTTCCCTAATGAATCCTGAAACAGTTTTGTTAATATAAAACCTTTAGCTTTTGGAGTCATTCTCACTTTCCCCATTGAAGAAATGAATGACATTTTCATGTTCTGTTCTCTGCTCTTCTGCAAGGTATTCTCATATGCTGCAGGTTGTAGGGTCACGATTTGACAGATACCCCTAATTTTAACTTTTATACTTATGGCATTCATCAAAACGGCAAACCATGAATAGCAGCAATGAAACCTTTTCAAGTGAACGATGTTCACTAATGGTAGAGCTTTACTCAAGAGGAAATGGAGATACAATTTCTGGGATACTGTGTTCTGCATTTTTGACTGGTTGGTACTGAATACAGTGCGGAATTAATTCAGCATCAGTCTCCTTTTGCTGCCTGTTATGTGATTTTAGATGGACAGTTTTGACTTTTAAACTTTGAAGTGCTTTCCACAAAATAAAGACAGAAAGTGGGGTATTGGCATTTTAAAGAGAAGATGCCAGGAGGATATCTTCATTACTAGAAGCTATAGAATAGGATACATTTTCTTTCATACTAGATACATTTCTGAAAGTATGAAATGTTAACTTCAAAATAGACTTTGATATGCTGTATTTAAGGGAAGAGATTTACTGATTTCTTGCTTTTTCTTTCTACAGCTAGTTGATGTGGAAAAATGGGTATGTGATTCTGTCTTTTATTCACTTGATCCCAAATGTTTCATGTTGCCACTGAGTCTAACCTGTCTGTTTTGATACCCTGTGTGTTCATGACCCTTCAACTTGCATGGCTCAAAAAAACCAAAAAAAGAGATGAATACACGATCATGTAAAATCTGGTCACTCCTGAGTTGTCCTACCAAATTTCATGTTACCACAATGAATTTTATCTTTTAAAATTTGATCACAGAATTGTGTAATATAAATGTATGATTATTGCCTTTCAGTTTTGAGCCTTGCTGTCTAACGTTATAACTCCATTCTGTAACCCACCCTGTCTTTTCCAGTATAGACACTGTAATCTTAAACTGCATGACAGTAAGATAAGTAATACTGATAAATAATGTGTGATGCTGTGTGTAGCTGCAAATATACAAAATATATTTAATGGTGGAGAACAGCCATTATAGAATAAAACCAGTATTTCCTAGATCTTAGCAAATAAAGCACAATTCTCTGCTAAATGTGTTGTTAAGGCCTTTCCTAATGTGTCTGTGTATACCATACATATTTGTTTGGGCATCTGATATAACTTCCCTCTGTGGGACATATTTATGTATGTTTTTCTTCAATGTAATCTCTAACACCAGTGTTATGTATGAGTTAGTGGTCATAAAATGTGTGTAGAATTGTTTGTTCACCTTGAAATTATATTAGAGGCCTCTCTGAAAGCTTGGACTATAATAGGTCTCCTTGGTTTCTTAATATTTAGTTTGGGCTGCACATGACCAGAGACGACCTCAGATGTCCTCTGAAATATGGCCAATAACATAACTGTAGCACTGGTCTCATTTTATTTCAGCCAGAAATTACAGAATTTTAATCTCTGATTATTACATCTTTATAGTAAGTAGTGACTCAAGTTAGAGCTTGCCTGAGACTCCTGTAGGTAAGTACATTGTTTAAATAGTGGCTTAGGCTTTTCAACACTCTTTCTACTGTACTCAAAAATATCTGTGTCATGTAACATATATAGGTAGATGTTTATAATATTTATTAAACAATAACTGTAGTTAAGTCTTAATTATTTTTTCTAATTGTATCAGTATGACAGCATTATCCATATTCTGTGGATCTGGTATTTATGACAACCATCAATTCTTATGCAATTAATTTTAAGTGTTTTTAAGCCGTACTGATAGTCAGGTTATCTTTCCATTTTGTCACATTTTTAATTACAATTGAGAAAGCTTGGTTATACATCTTTAGATTCATTTTATTCCTGTGAAGAACTTTTCTATAAAGAGAAAAAACTGCAATAAAAAGCATGTTCAGTACTATACAGGCACCTCCCTCACACTCCACAACACATGAAATACTATATGCCAGAAGTTTATTGGTGACACTAACGTAGCTTATTTTTGACTGAAACGTTCATAATCTGTTAATGGAAAATGTAGTATTGCTTGCATAAATAGAAATCAGATCTTCTGTTTTGGTGGTTTTTTTGGTTTTTTTTCTAATTCAGATTTTAGTAATATCAAAATCTTGCATAGGAAAGACTGCTTCATCAAAATGTGTTCTTAAACCATTTTAAAAAGAACTGGTTCCCATAAGAGCAAAGATAAATGTGTCATTCCAAGTTACATTGGGTAAAGACTTTTCCTAACAGACTGATTCTATAATCCAGACAACCTTTCTGATGGGGATGAAGAGGGTACTGGCTTTGCTTCATATATAACATTATTTCTCTCAGATGAAGCCCCAGTCTGGCTTGAAAAGCAGCTTTTAACTCCCTCTGTAATTCCAGAGTGTTACCAGAGGTCTTATGGTGGACTGGAGGTGCAGTGAATTAATGCAGTAGAAAGCTGGCTGTTGTAAAGCTGCATGGTCTCTGAGGCAGACACCTCACTGTAACACATGTATTTCTTGATAAGCCATTTTCCAATATAGAACACACAAGGTTAATGCAAGTTATAGCTATCTGTGGAAACCTTAAAGCCCAAGCCCAGAGAGAAGCTTCATGACAAATTAATGAGCAAATTAGTAGCTGAACCTTGCTGCAAGCAGTTTCATGCCGTTCAAAGGATAAGCTAAAGTCATTCACCTCTGAGCTGTTCTAGCCTGTAAAGTGTGCTAACAAAAGTTTTAGAAGAAATTATTCCAGTTCCTGTGTACTTCTGTCAAATGACTATAATTCTTCTTGTGATTTTGTTCCAAAGTCTTTATTCTACTTAAGGGATGTGCTGGTGGTTGAAGCTGGGTACAAATTAAATGGGTTTAAGATATTTGTTGAACTCTTGGCTTCATCCTTTTGTCTCTGAGCAGGTGTGAGTGTGAAGGCTTGTAGGTCTGCTTCAGCACAGAATCAAGCAGATTACAGACATCTTGCCAAATGTAAAACTTAGTGGAAATAAGGCTTACCTGTTCCATCCTGGTTCCTATTTCATATCTCAAACTGACTTTCCTGCTTTTTATTAAACTATCAAGGTGGGGAACCCCCAATATTTGATCAGAGGGATTTACTAAATTTCAACCGAAATGTAGAAGACCGTGAATGTATTTTCTTTACAGAGAATATGACAGTAATGAAATAAGATTAAATAGAATAACACATAGTGAAAGGAATTCCTTTAATCTCCCTGACACTTTTTTCTCTTTTAATGCATTTATGAAATAAGAGAAGTAATCTTAAAGTGTCTGTTTCTGTGAATTAGCAATGTGCTCGCAAATTTGTGATCCAAAGGGAAGTGTTGTATACTTGAATACAACAGGACTAATGTACTCACAAAAGCACCTGTCTGTCTTGACTTTCAGGACAACTGCTTAGCTCTGCAACAGGTTTCAGTGTAAGAGTAAGAAATTTTATTGGATGTCTCTGGTGATGTGATAATTTGGCCTTTTTTACGTGTTTGGCTACACCTAGTTGGTAAATTATTTTGAAAATTTGGCATTAAGAGCCATCAAGAATTACTGTTTTCAGGAGAGATTATTCTGAAGAGCTTTTTACCTGAATGGAAATGAAGCTTCTTAAATTTAGAGTACAAGGTACAAGAATTTTCATGTTTACCCTGGCTGATGGCAAAGCTGTGGTAATTATAACATTGTAGGATTGTCTTCAATTTTTAGACAGAGAAACCTCTTCTGCTGAGGGTAATGGTAGATTTTTTTCTCCTCCCCTCAAGTAGTTACTGTGTTAGCTCAGTTTTATGCCACTAGTAAAACTAACTTTCAATTTCTTTGGGGAAAAGGAACTTGCAGAGTAAGGAAACACACTTTAGACACTTTTCAAAAGAATTGCTTTCATTATAGAGACTTCTGATCTGAGAAGTAGTGAATAAATTCTCTCTTTGATAGTGTGGACTGGATAAATACAACAAATGGCTTTTGACTAGAGGAAACAAGCTAGGGTTCTTGTAGAGGTTGGAGAGAGCCACAAAACAAAGCTTCATCAAGGGAAATGATTCAAGTAATGTGTCTTCAGTGCTATTAAAGTAATTAATTGCACATAAGTGCTTTATAATCTGTATGATTTTCAAGCATTAAATGAATTATATAAGAACAATTTTTTTGTATAATTTCTTGTTCACACTTAGTTCATTTGCTTAAATATAGACTGATTTTTCATATTACTGTGGGAAAATACGTTATTTCTGCAGAAATATTTAATTCCCCAATATAAAGAATTTGCATTCAGATTTTAGACATAACATAGACTGCAGAGGTGGCTGAATGCAGGGAGTAATACGAGCAATGTTAACTCAGTTATTCTAATACACATCTTGAAGGAAAATGTGAGGTAGTACTGCATGACGTTAAAGTGAACAGGCACATCAAAATGGAGTGACTATGGAAATGCTGCTTAAAATGCCATACCTACAGTGATAGTTTCAACCACATCTGTAATTCCATACTTAGTGTACTGTATATTTTAGCAGATGCTAACTTTAGCCCCAGTCTAATTCACATCTGCAAAAGAAACTAATACAAACATTCTCTAAGTATACTTTTTAATTTCAAAAGAAATCTCTGTGCAAATTGATTAAAACTTATCTCAATTAAATAATGGCATTTCCAAATGTATATTCGGGTTTCTTTGGGGTTTTTCCTTCAGTCCCTAATATAGATCTGAGAATTTCAAGCTGTGTTCTGTGTAGCAATAGTAATTTCTGTGAATTACTGCAAACTGTCTCAGTTTACTTGTTTTCAATACTTGTTGGTTAGGTTAGTGTAAAGATCTAATATTTCTATGTAAGCAAATGGAATGCTATAAGAATTGTACAAGAGATATAGTCAGGAGATGATCTCTAAATTAAGGGATTTTTGGCAACTCTCCTAATAAAAAATTCCAAATAAAAAAATAATATTTTTCTCTTTGCTTCTTGCCAGAAAGCACAAGAATTAAGGTGAAATTAAGATCACTTAGAATAGTAAGTGATAAGCTTCCCAAAAGCTGTCCAAGGAGCCAAGGAATATAATGGCTCCAAACAGCTGTAAATATTTACATTAAAAACGCATCCTTAGTGTCCTCAGGTAAAGCTTCAGTAGGTCTTAAATGTCAATATTTCGCTTTATTTTGAGAAAGAGGAAATAATTAGGATGATGAATAGAATGACGGGTGTTACGGTTCCTCAAATATAATGATTTGAAATTCTTTTTAGTTCTCTTTTGTTTTTCCTCTTTTTCAAGTCCTGTTCCAAGCCATACAGGTAATCTGGCTGCTGAGTGCTCAGTTTAGTTCCTCCACAAGGATGATCTTAGTTTGATACTAGGCACTCACATAAGTATTTGTCCCTAAAAGTTCAGATAACATGTGCAACTGAAGACTAAATCAGTGGAATATAATTATCCTGTTGTTGGTTACGTTCTATTACCAGTCCTACCTCTAAGGACAACTTCTGAAAAAACTGGATGCTAGAGAAACAGCATTAAAAATTACAGCACACTGATTCCTTTAACAAGTGAAGGAGAATGTGGTGTTTTCAATGCATTTGTTTCAGTTGTACAGGATTTAAAAGAAACACTTATTTGTAGTCCCGAAGTACGTCAGAAGTCCAAATATGTCAGTGCCTTTTTTCTGGATGCTCAGTAGAGAGCCCCCAGTGGATTATGGAATTTCAGTATCTAATGGAATATAGGTGTTCTGTACTTCAGTTCATAACTGGTACAGTTGTCTTCAAATGTTGAAAGTAATTTAGGGGTTCGTGCTGTAGACAGTGTAGGGTTGGCAAGTTATTTAAAGTCCTAATTACATTCAAGGCAGAGAATCAAACACTTCTAGTGCTTAGTTAGTCTCATCCTACAGAAAATGTCAGCTTAATAGATCAGATGAATTGTATTATAGAAATGACTGTCTCTTCCTTGACTGTAAAGTAGGTCTACAGAACCAGCTGACATCTACATGGCGTAGATAAATTTCCTCCTTACTGACACTTAAGACTCAGCTTGTTTTTAATATGTTGTTTCATACTGGCTATTGCATACATCTGTATTGTTTGTTAGGGTGTGTAGAATGTCCTATTCCTAATATAAAGGAATACAATCTCTACAATCCAAGCTCTACAATCATCAGGGCCACTCCAATGGTGGAATAGGAGATCTGTGTGTAACTGAAATAATATAATGATTTAATCTCTACTTTCAGCTGAGTTGGTGTTGAGGTGTGAGACAATTTCTTGTTGTACTTAATGTCTGTATTCATCTGTTTGTTTTGGTGTTAGTGTTTGACAAGGAGTACCTTTCAAGAGCAATGGATATGTTGTGTTTTAGCCTGGCAATTAAACAGCACGCAGCTGCTTACTCATGCCCTCATCCCATGGGATGGTGGAAAGGGTTGTGAAAAAAGGTATGATTCATGATTTGAGATTAAGACAGATAACAGAACAGAAAATCAAATGACAGCCTGAAGTCTGCCACCAAAGGGGTTGAGAGAAATGCCTTAGTGGTATCAATTGTGGCTATTCCTTGGCTGCCTTTGCCTCTGGTTTATATTGAAGTTTCAGCATGTTCATTATGGCAGCACTCGGTGGCAGAGTGACTTCATTCAGGCCAAGATAATCTACTGTTAGTCTCCACTAGAATTAGAATTAGAGTCCATTAGAATTTCACACTGGCCATATGGAACTGTTAAGTGGGCTGTGCTGATTATTCCTTTGCTCTCCAGTTGGCTAATCAGTTTATGAATGGGAATCAGGGAGTCTTGGTTGGTGTGACACTGCTGCCAGCACACCTTTGTGGTAGTGATTGGCACCTGTTGGTCTTCAGTCTTCAGCCATTTAATTTCCTCTCTCCAAGGCAGCCATACCAAAAGCCTGCTGATACCCTTATGGGTCCTTGACATACCCTCTCCTAAGACAGTCTATGCCAAGGATGCATGGAGCCTCTAGGCCAGTCACAGTCGAGTGCTTTTGCCACTCATTCCTAGTCAGGCTCACTTCAACCTCCGACACAGTCAGGTGTTGGGATCCTTCTGTCACTCCAGAAATACAAATGGGAATTGAAGGTATTACAACTTTACATTGGTGTCTACTAGAGCCTTTTACTACTGTGGCTATGATGAGCCAGACCAATGGATCCACACAGTCCAATAAAGTCCAGTTTTCCCTCCTGTCCATCTGTCTGCAGGCAAGGCCCTTGTAGTCTTAGCAATAGTTTTGACTTCTCATTTCTTGTAAATATGAATTAGAAGTCGCTTCAATCAAGAGTAAGATCAGCCCTTCTACTCTGGGGAACTGCCCACAGGAAACTGGACCAGCAATTTTCCTGGAAGAACCCCATTTGTGGTTGTTTTTCCTTGCAACTCACATACTTGTGCCTCTAGGACTGAGGCAGATTTTCCAGCTTAGTTCCTCATGTCCTCTCTCTGGTCATGCAGGCCAAACTACAGGGTGGTGTGTACTCGCTGTGTCCTCTCTTTTGAGCAGAGGAAAGCTTACTCCTAATAGTTGAGATACTGGTCCATATAGATGGGGAGTAGGTTCTCTGTGTTGCTGGACCTGTTTTTCCACAGCTGAGATGATGAAGAAAGATTTTCTTCATATTGCTGGAGTTGGGCAGCCAATTCATTCACCTCCAGAACGGCTAATTTCCTCAGGTACTGGATACCTTTCTCCATGGTGGTCCACTTGCCTAGGTGATATATAATATCTTCCTTGAAGGGATACCTTTCTTTCACATCTGATAGAAGTTGCCTCCAGAACCTAAGGACTTGCACCCCTTTTGCAACCACTTTCTCAATGCTTCCTTACCAAGAAAGGCATCTCAGCTGTTTCGCTTCCTTACCCTCTAATTCCGGGCTACTGCTCCCATTTTCCCAACCTAGGAGCAGCAAGGTGACAATGGGCTTACCTAGACACTAGACAGGAGCTGAAATCTTTTCACACATCTCACAGCTTACTCAGGGAAAGAGATCCAGTGGTTGGCACCTCATTTGTGAGTTTTTGCTCGCTCTTCTCCCTGATCAGTGTCTGCCTCTCTTCCTCCTCCTGTTCTTGTGATGGCCCTGCTTTGGAGTAGTCTGTCTTGTCCACTTTTTCCTCCTGCTCCCTCTTAGAAGACTCTTTCATCCCTTTCTAAGTGGCATCACTTTTGCTTCCAATATTTCTTTTTGTGTACTGAGGAGACTGATGCTGTCAAGTTCAGCTGCAGTGCCTGTTCCCAGCGCTGGGGTAGCTGCAGAGCCTGTCATTTTGCCATCAGATCCAGAGACCTTCTCTGCCCCTTGAGGGCACTGAATAATGTTGAACAGGGCTTGGTAGGCCTGGGTCAGGCCCAAGCATGTTGCAGTGATCTGTGTCTTTCTGGAGTTGCCAGGATGACAGAATACTTTTTCCAAATATTTTAGTAGTTTTTCAGGATTCTGCTCTTGTTCAGAGGCGTAATTCCAAAATGTTGGAGGTGACCACTGTCCTAGGCACTTGCCTATACTGTCCCAAACACCCTGCCACTCATCGCTATCCAGCCTCAGGGCAGATCGCTGGATGGTATTCTTAAATAGTTGTTTAACCATGACCAAGACCTGAAACACATTCAGTAGCCCTAGCAGTAGGAACACGCTGGTTTGAACATCCCGCAGATATTCAGAATTCTCAAGCGCTATTTTAATTACCCTGGAGGAGAGGACAAAGATGGAGGAAGGTATCTCCCACATAGATTGGCTCTCTGAGCAGTAAAGATACAAGGTGTAATTGTTAATAATTTCCAGTGGATGGCTCCTGGAATACAGAGGTGGTGGCAGTGCTGAGTACAAACATCAGATTAGTCTCATGACCCTTGATTTTATCCTATCCTAATGCAGTGTTACAAAATACAATGAAATAATGGCCTTTAACCCAGCCCCCAGAGGTGATAAACAGCACGGCAGGGAATGTATACCACAAGTAAGATGTTACATAATGCAACTTTGAGAACAGCAGCTGTAAGAAAGATGGCCTTTTTATCAATGCCTGTTGTGATAGGACAGAGGTGATGGTTTTAATCTCAAAAAGGGTCATTTTAGATTAGATATAAAAAAGTTTTTTGTGATGAGAATTGTGAGACGCTGGAACAGGTTGCCCAAAGAGGTGGTGGATGCCCCATCCCTGGAAACATTCAAGGTGAGGTTGGATGAGGCTCTAAGCAATCTATTCCAGTTGAAGATCTCCCTGCTTATTGTGGGGGGGTGCACTTAGATGATCTTTAAAGGTCCCGTACAACCCAAAACATTCTATGATTCTACATTTCCATGGACTCTGAGAGCAAATTAATCAACATTGTGACCAGAGACTAATAAACTAATAAAATGAATGCTTATAAAAAATTTATTATAGCACATTCTGGTCAGATCTGTTGTTATCTCATGCCTTTGTGCCCCATTTTGGGCTCCAGAAAGGATTGATGGGGTTTAAATCTGCAGGCAATTAAATGCCACACTGCTAGCTCACTGCCTCCCTAACCACCAGTAGGATGAGGGTAAGAATTGAGTAAAAAAAAAAAGTAAAATTTGTGGTTTCAGATAAGGACAGCTTAATAGGAAAGAAAACCAAATAATAATAATCGTAATGAAAAAAAATTAGAATATTCAAAGCAAGTGATGTGCAATGGAATTGCTCACCACTCACCAACTGATGCCCAGCCAGTTCCTGAGCAGGAGTCCCAGGCCAGCTTTCTCCCCTCTCTGTATACAAAGCATGACTCTATATGGAGTGGAATGTCCCCTTGGCCAGTTTGGATTGGCTGTTCTGGCTATGTCTCCTCCCAGCTTCTTGTGCCCTCCAGCCTACCCCCCGGCAGGGTGATAGGAGAACCTGAAAAGTCCTTGACGTAGTATAAACACTGCTTAGCAACAACTAGAATATGTGTGTTATTGACACTGTTCTCTTCCTAAATTCAAAACACAGCAGTGCACAAGCCACTAGGAAGAAAATTAACTCTGTCCCAGACAAAACCAGGACAAGAAGTCAGAATGACTTTAAGAAATTTGAAATTATATGTGTGTTCTATCTGTTTAATTTTCATATATGCATTCTGAATTGCTAATGTTAGTCCAGAAACTCATGTGCACTTTTGTCCTGAGACACAGAGAACAAGTGTAAAGGAGCAGGAAGTTCTTCCCTCTGCAGACACTGAGTTGAAGAAATTCCTTGTGTAACAGCCTGTTGCATACATGAAGTACATAATTTCTGTTGGTTTTTTTTTTTTTCTCTTTCTCTCTTTTTTTTTTTTTTCCCCAAGCTGAGAGTTAGTGTTTTTCAAAGTAAGCATTCTCCTTTAGCTAAGAGGACATTTGGTCTAAGAACCTTGGAGAACGTTCTTGCAGAACAGGAGTGTCCAGAACCATGTACTTGCAGCTGTGGCCCTCACAGGTTGTGATATGTAACTTCTCAGGCTTGGCCCGAACTTTCACAGGCACATTCGCTTCACATTTGTGGGCATAACGTATGTTTAAGTGTTTGCCGTGAAACCATTTTTGCAACAATTACATTTCAGAGTATTTCTTTCCCTGGTGGTTTTAAAGCAGTAGATGTATAGATAGATATGCGTTCAGACTTCCCTCACACACTGTTGTCTTCCAGGTTTTCTTGAGGGGCTCTGTTCATGGCACTTTCTAGCTCTAAGAATGACATGTAAATTATCTTAAAAACTATTAAGGAACCAAAGTAGCTCTAAAGAACATGATATGACAGATCCAAATAGATGACAATTGTTTCTCTTTCATTTGCTATAGTTCATTTAATACATCAGCTGAAGACAATGAATTGTTAAACCTCATCTTCCAAAGAATCCAGCAGAAGAAGCTGCTGTATCATTTTAGTAATCAATGGAAGATATAAACTATTCACTTTAATTTGAAGGCAGTTAAAAGATTACAGTCAAGCGGTTAAATAAATTACCGAGAAGAGAACTAGAAGATGTGAACGGACTGTTGTTTAATGTATTTGTAATATGGAAAAAGCAATGGGGTTGTGTAATTCTCAGAATAAAATTTTATAGATGAATGACAGCTGGAAGAGACTGAGGTTTTTTGACAGATCTAATGTCTTGATAAACTAATGTCCTGCCAAACAGCATGTTGGCAAGTGAAAGTCTGTATTGACAAATAGAGGAAAGGATTCATTTGAATTAATCATGTACATATATTGTTTATGTATTAATGAATTTATACATGTCCAACTGTAGAAAGCTCAGCAAAGATTTCTGGTTAGTTTCTGGAGCCACCCAGTAAAAGCAGCAAAATTTCAGAGTGACAACTACAAAGCTATTCCGATAACAACCACATAGACCTAAGAGAAGAGAAAGAGAGATGGAGAGAAGTCTTTGAACATTTTAGGATGACTAGATTATAGGTTTTTTT